>JAAAKQ030033807.1:1840-13098 GCA_010016005.3 Zanna intricata
GGCCCCCAAACAAAAAGATTTTTGGGGTGATTTTTGACCCCCTCCCCCCAAAAATCTTTTTGTAGACATCTATTAATACTGATAAAAATATAAATCGGTCATAGAAGTTATCACTTCCAATATGGGGTCTTAAGCACACCCAATTTTTTATAATTATTATTAATATATTTAATTAATTTATAATTTGTAGTAAAGCTGGTGTTATATTAATTATCCGTAAAATTTTTCTATTTTTTTTATTATATTGTGTGCTTTCATTTTTTATATATATTTTTTTCAGCTTTTTCTGGTAGTAATTTTATATTATTTAAAATATTAATTTTATTATTTATTCTTTTATATAATTTATTTATGGTATTTAGTATTATATCCATTTGTATGGATAATATTTTTAATTATTTCAATTTCTTTATTTAGAGACATTATCATATTTTAAATAATGTATTGCTCTATATAATAGTGCATTAAAGATCCATAGCCATCTTTTGTGAGCATGGATGAAATGAATTATAGTTAATTATTGTGTTGTTTGAAGAAGGTTTACAAAATATTTCTAATTTTATTTTATTGTTGTGTATTTTTATATCTAAAAAATTTAAACAATTATTATTTTCTGTTTCCATAGTGAATTTTAAACAATTATCAATTTTATTAAATTTATTTATTTATTAAATATTTAGTATCTGATTCTTTTATAACATTTTCATTGTAAATAACAATGGTATCAACATAATGTTTGTATAAAATAATGTCATGTTGGGATAAGATTTTTTTTTTTTTTAATAGAAGTATCTTATTTATCTGCAATTATTTTAGAAAATAATTGCAAATTATTTACCAGAGTTATGTTTTCTGCTTTATTCATTCAGTCTTCTTCTTCTATTACTTTAATCCCATCCCACTGAAGATTTACTTTTCTGCTGAATTTCTTTGTCAATCACGTATTGAAAATTCCCTTGTGTAATTCTACAAATGTAATTGATATATATAATCTAGGATGCTTTAATTTAATACTTTTTTCAATTCCCTTGTGTATACTAACCTCAATAAGTTAATAATTCTAATAGGAAGATCTTATCTCTATGTTTTTCAGTATTTGTTCTAAAGCTGCATAAGCCTCATTTCTCAAATTTCAAAATATCTCAACGAACAAAATATAAGAATAATGGGTAGACTAGTACAAGAGTAGAATATGTGCTTGTACAAAACATGAATGTAAAAGAACATTGGATTGCAACTGATCTACATGTACATTCATGGAGTGGGGTGTTGACTTCAATAAGCAGAAGAAAAATCAAACTGAAGTTTCTCTCTGACATTAGAACAAGCATGTTTATCATACAGTGTAGTCTCTGAACATATATCCTACAATTATATAAATCTTTGATTCAAAAAATATATACTGTGTAGTGTCGTTATGAAAGTGTACATATATTAAGTAGAAAGTAAATGATATTGCAAACAATTTACTCTAACACATTTATGTTTCACATACTAATAAATATTTCTCTAGGATTTTTTGACTAAACAAGGAAGGGCAAGATATTTTTTAAAAGTGCATACAAATCAGTCATACAGATACTCATGTAAAGGGCCCCCTTAATTATTAACAGGCTAATAACTGCAGAATGGAATTCTTTATCACATGATAACCACGTCATTTGTATCAAGTATATAATGTTTAATATCAATGGTAAAAAATCAATTGTGTAATTTTTATGTAATTAAAGACCTATTAAATAATGTTTTTAAATTATGGTTATAAATATACTAATGTTATTTTTCTCTTACAATTTTGTTTCTATAAATATTTAGGATTTTTTTTTCATTTCTATGTTAAACTTGTACCACAAGCAATAAATATTTGTTTTGATATTAGATAAATTTAATTATATATTTTATAATTTTTTTTTTACAACATACATTTCTGGTTATATCAACAGTTTACATTTTACATGTATGTAAAAAGTTCTGCACTGGTAAATATTACTATTTGTTTTAAACAATATATTACTAATAAAACAGTAGCTAAAAAAAGAAGCTCCAGGAAAAAATAAAATACAGAAAAATTATGAATAAAATACTTGATATAAATTATGATTATGATAGGACTATATCACTGCAAATTCTTTAATAGCAAATAAATAAAACAGAATAGCATAGAAATACTTGTAATTGAAATGATAAACAGTAATTATAAGTTATAACAACTGAACAGTGGAAGTAAAGCTTATTTGAAGTTTTATTTCAGCGATGAACAATTAAACTATATATTTTCAAGCAAACTTGCAATTAATATTTTATTATTTAATTAGATTAAAAAAAATTAAATGCTATCAAGTTTTCACAAAATAAAGAAAATAATCATATTTCACTGGTACACAGGAAAAATTAAATAAAAGATTTTTTGTAAATTGCAAAAATTGAATATAATACAATTTGTATTAAGTAGCAATTTTAAATGAATGTTTATTAATTTTATGTCAATGTCCTTCGCCTTTTTTACCGGTGACTCTTTTAAATTCTGACATATCTGTAGTTGGTATCGGTAAACCAATGAACTGTAAGTAATCAATTTGTGTAGTATCAGCACCACTTTGGTTATCTTGTATAAACAATTGAAGGTTATGAACATTCTGGAATTTAACAAATCGCAAATTGATTGGGTTGCCTTCAAGATCTTCAGGAGTTAATCTGTAATAGTAACAAAGATACAAAACTGAATTAAAATTAGTAAATAAATTACAATACAGTTATTAGTCTGGGTCATACCCACTATTAAAATTACATTCACAAAATCCTTTTTGTTATTTACAAATTGGTTTATGTAAATTTATGAGCTTTTAATGACAAATGAACCAAATTTAATATATATGTTTGCAAAACAAATGTCGCAAGGCTGTCACTTTTCGAACTAGTTCCACTAATTTTTTTCACTTATTACAAGTGGTTTTCATTAAAGTTCTTAGAATGTGGTAAAAGTAGTGCTAGATTTGAATTGTGTTTATTTAGTATTATGTTGTAAATTTCATAATTTTTACGTATGTTAAGATGTGTTTTTTTGTGAAAGTAAAATAGACTGTTAATGGTTGAGGATTTGTAATTTATATTTATGGTATGGCTGGGAAAAAAACTTGTATGTTGCTCTATAAAAGATTTTTATTATTTGAAGCTGTTCCAGTTTATCAATTGCAGAAAACTTAGAGCAGCTCAGTTAAAAAAAAAAAAATTGCATACATTATAAAGTTTGATGATTTATATATAATGGCTTTTTTTTTGTCTGAAGGATAGTTTGTATTCAGTATTTTTTTGATGTAAAAGCTATTTTTTCCTAATCTTTATTTATATTAATGTTTTGGTTGCCTTTATTTTTATCTATTTTTTTAAACGTATGTAAATGAATGTGCTGTTATATCTGTCTGCACGTGCTAAATATGTTACATTGCTGATTTCTTCTACTTGGTTTTCAAGTGTTGAGTAATCTGTAGATCATATTTCTAAAAGTATAATTTACATAAGGTTGCGAGGTTTGAGTTGTTACAATCTATTAGTCATATTTGTTTTCAATAAATTCTGAAAGAATGTTTTTCCCTGTTTGTTTTAGGATCAAGAGAATTAGTTTCTACTTGTTCATATTCAGCAATAATGTTTAATTTGTGGTAAGGTTTGTTTATGTACAGCAATATTTTTTTCACATCATTTTGTATTAAATGAGTACAAGATGGTATCTTTTACAATTTTATCATTATTTCTGCCGCTGCAGTCATTGTCATCATTATTATTATTATTATTATTGTACAAGCAGACAATGTAAAATAGGATGTTTCAAAGTAGGAGTTTGAAATTCAGAAAACTTTAAAAAGCAGTATTAAAAATCCTGTTCAGTGATCTTAAACAAAGTTTTGATTTCACCAAATTCAAATTGTCTTAAGAAAATAAAAAAATTTAAAATCTTTTTTAGGTTAGAGAAGTTTTTATAAAAAATTCAAGTCTATAATAAACATAATTCTTATATGATTACATAAAATAATAATTAACTTACTCAATTTCCTGTACAGGTTTGCTGATCAGTGCTGAATCAAAATCAAGAGTGTGAGGTTGATTAATGAAAAATTTAATATTTTTGGGTCCCTTATCTTTTGGAGCTTTTATTTTAACAGAATGAAGTTTAATTTTCTGTTTAAATGTTAATGACATAATCAGCTGAAAACAAAAAAAAAAAAAAAAATTGCTATTAAAGTATTTAAGTAATGTTAATCTATTAAGTATGTAGATTAATTGAACTAATTTAACATGTTAACAGAGAAATTGGGTATCAGATTTCTTTTATTATGATTGCAATTGTACTGGTTATTAATGCTGTTAGGGTATTTCTGCAAAAAAAGGAACTAGTTGAATTATTAATTTGTTAATGTTCATGATCATTTCTCTATTGCATTGCCAAATTGCTTTTGCATTTAGAAACAACAGAATCAGTCCAATATTTTTCTTAGCGCATTGGCTGTTATTTTGTTGAAACCAGCTAATATCATATCATTTTATCATATGATTTGAGTTCTATACTGCGCTTAATATAAAAATATTTTCATGAATAATATTTATTTGATTTTTGAAACTGTTTGCTGGGCAAATGACTTGTATTCAACAAACTGCAAACAGTTTAACTTTATAGTTTTCGCTAACTTATTGTTTGCTAAGAGTGAGCTGACATCTCTGTTTAGTGTTTTAACATGTTTGGTATGCAGTATTGCTACTGGGTGGAAAAAAACATTTTGTACCAAAATGAAACAAAAATTTGTTTTTTCTTGAGAATTAAGGTTTAGTCAAACTGTTTATGTTTTAACTGAATTAAGGTTTAGTCAAACTGACACATCTCTACCAGTTTATACTTGGAAAAATACAAAACTGACATACAAAGAAAACCTCTAAAAATTAAATATAATTCATTTTCTAAAATCCAACTTTCTTTTGATGCACAAAAACTATCAAAATTTATACAAGAACTGAAAAAAAAATCCTTAATCATTCTTTTTAGAGATCTCTTTATTCAAGAAAGATTCTTTTAAATATAATTTTTTTGTGAATGGTTCTTATTATTGTAAAAAATTATCTATTTTTAATTGTTTAAATGTGAAAATTCCAAGCTTGATCAAGGTTTGAATCTAGATTTTGAGAGGCTTCTCCCAAATTTTTGCTCATCTACTCTAATTTGTAGCCCTCTCTAATAAATAATTAACCATTCTACAGAAGCTCAATCCACCTCTCTACAGAAGCACGATCCATTTCCAACTCTAATGCCAAAGGACCCAAAATAATTATTTAAACTAAATTTCAAATTATACTGCATAACCAAATATACAAATTCATTAAGTCTACTAGAAATATCCAAATTTCTATCCTCATACCTTTTTCGTAGGTGTTGGTTGCAATAATGTCAATTTTGTCCAATAAAAACCCAGATCCATTTCTTAATTTATCAAAGACAATTAAGAAATTTTAAAAAAGATACAAACACTAGCTTATTCTGATTTGGTTCACTTTTGGGAGCAAGGTCGATTGGCCTTCCATCCCTCAGATCAAAGAGCTCCTAAATACATTCTACCTCTGTTCTGAATAGAAATAGCTAAACTAACCGGAGCTTAATGCCCCAGATACTTTATCACTTCTTGAAGTAAGCATCCAATTGGGCCCCTAACTACCTGGATTGCAACTCTGACTACTAGAGCACCAAACACTCCTACAGCCACCTTCTACAAGCCAAAAACCTAATGAAGCCAGGAACTATATTCCATTCTCTTTGGGTTTTACAAATGACTTGCAAATCTAGATCAGAATTAATTTTCACAAGTTCTTTAACTATTCTAGTATGTTAAGCTTCATACTTTGAGCACTCACAGAGGACATGATATATACAGTCATCAACTGTACATTCTGGACGTAAATCTGAGCCAATCAAGCCAACTTATATCCAGAAAGAAACAATGTGATATGCTGATTGGGGAAAACCCACCAAGCAAATTGTAAACCTTTAATATCTGAGAAAGTATCATGTGTATAACATTCACTCCATCTCATCCACCAAATATGGAAACTTTGGTCTTCTTATTTCTTTCACGTGCCCTCAGATGTTGGCTTAGCTTTTTGGCATTACATCATAATTACTACTCAGTGGCAAGGATATCAACAGGCTTAACACTTGCAATAATGAGGACTGCGTTGCAAGATGGTTCTATAGCCGCTGATCCCAACAGTATTAGGAGACACTAGGCTCTCAACAAAATAATCTATAACTTTTATACCTCATTCATTGAGCAAGTCAGGTGCGGGTGCAGCATATAACATTATAGTTTTACAGACACTTTTACAAAGAACACGCATGGTTATGAAATTTAAACACCAATCAGGATTGACTGCTCCATGGAAACCAAAGAAAGCATCCCGTCTTCTTGGTGATGTATTGAAAGTGCTCCTTGAATTGAAGATTCTCATCAATGGTGACATTCAGATACTTCTGAAGTGGGACATACATAACTAACTGACCTTCCATCTATACATAAGCTCATATTAGCTAACTGACCTTCAAGCAATATCATTCTAGTTTTTTCCGTAATGAATACCTTCTTATGTTGTTGATTTCACAACTCGAGTATCTTACAAGCCTGGGCTACCTTGAACTCAATCTCACTCCTTGAATCTCATTTAACCAGCAAAAGTTATGATCCGCATAAGCAATAATGCAATTCTTACTGGGTATCTTACCTCCATAAAAGAGTTGAATTCAACAACCCATAACAAAAAGCCCTGACACATTGCCCTCGGACAATCTTTGAATAGTTTATTTTCTACCTCCGATCTGTTGTTACAAAGAATCTCGATAGCTAAAATAACTGAAAAGTATATTGATCTCATCTCTCATGCAACCACCACTTCTGAAGTTGAAACAGGGCAGAAGGGTCACCATAAATTATTAAAAGCCTTGGATATATCCACAAAGATATTAAAACACATCAAGACTCACTAAAGGAGATAAAATCCATAACTTTGAGAGTAGCATTCTTAATGTTCTTGGTTGGGTGAAAACCATTGATCATTCATCAATAATTTTCTTGAATTTAATCTTTCATTAATATGAAGGTACAAAACCTTTCTCCGGTTATTGTCAACATTGTCAGAGATAAAAAAGAAGAGCTCACTGAAAGGTTCTTATCTCCATTTTTAAATATAAATTTAAGAATACCTTTTTTTCCAACATACAGGGAAATATCCAGTAAAGAGCATCCTATTAAAGATCCTAGTCGAAGTGCAAACAGAAATTCCAACTGAATATACAAGGAGTTCCACTGGGATTCCATCAAAATCCGGGACTTTATTCCTGTCAGAATTACAAATCATTTGACATACCTAAGCTTCTGTAATCTTAATGAAAACATCGGAACAGAAGTTAGCAACTTTCTCTTGAACTTGCAAATATACAAGATTTCAATGGTTTCAACAGCATTAGGTAAGAGATCATTTGATAAAATATTCAAACTTTCCCCTTCCTGAGTTGAAAGAGCCGACAGAAGAATGCCTAGAGCTTTTGCCCTAGGATTTCATACATAACATCCCATGGGTCTTTATTTCCTTACTCTCTAATAAAGAAATGCCTAACTAATGAAATGTCTAACTTTATGAAAATACTAAGACATCTACCTATGATTATCAAAAATTAATACTACTCTCCCTGATTGGAGAGCAGGGTCACCCTAATGTTGAGAAGCTAGTCTGAGACAGTTTATCACAAACAGCTCCCTAGTCTACCAAGCAGAAGTTTTCTCTCAACCTGTACAACGAGGAATTAAATTCTCAGTGCCATCAATGAATACCAGTAAAAATTTCTCTACCAGATCCTCCAATTGTACATTATCCATACCTCATCCTAAACCATGGAATCTAGCAAAATAAATAATAAAAAATTTAGGCTAGTTATTAATCAATGAAAAAACAATTAGTCTATAATCATTAGAAAAATCATCAACCACAAACCAGACCTGAAACCTATCAGTAATATTCGTCCCATTAGTAAAATCTATTGGAAAAAAAAATCAATTTAATGTTGAAAATTCTATCCAAAAATACCTAATTCAATGAAAAATATGTTTGTTGTAGCTACAACTTTAACACATAAACCTTATATTCCAGCTACACACTTGGTAGGCATATGAATATCTTAATAACCTCCGGAACCACAATTAAGTACAGAGATAAAATGAATGAATTGTAGCGTGTGTGAAAAATGCCGTGCCTGACCGGGATTTGAACCCGGGACTTCTGAATGAAAGGCCGAGACGCTACCACTTGGCCACGGAGGCCGGCATATGAAGAATATCTGTTTAACAAGATCATAACTGAAAATTTTTAAATTTAACACATCAATAATTGTGAGACTCTATTCAATACCAAAAATATAGTTTTCAAAGCATCATGATAAAGCTACTGAAAATAGCTGAGATATGGCCATTTCACCTTTTTAGCAGAAATAAACCATGTTGTTTTTAACTACATCTTATGGAAATTAATTTACTGCTTAATTCTTGAAAATTCAAGGTTAAAGTTATGAAATCAGCTGAATATAAAAAGTTTCTTTACAAGTAACATTAACCTATTTGAAATATACCATTCTCTAAAAATTACATTATATAATCCTGATCTCTTTCAGTTACGATAAACAACAGCAAATCAATTACCAACAGTCTACAGTGCTAGCTTGAATAAAACTATAAACTATCTAAAATCTCCTTTTCAATAATTCTTAACTTACAGATCACTGAAATATTGATTTAGTTGACATGATTTGAAATTTAATGAAGATAAAAAATCCGTATTGTGTAAAATAAATCCATATGTTTTGTCAAATTACATGCAAAACTGCATATAATAAAAATTAGCATAAACACAGTTTCCCTAAATTTTCATTGAGTGTAAATGACATGTTTCATTTTATTTCTAAAATTCTTTACAAAATGTAAAATACTGGGCGATTTAAAAAGAAATACTTTATAACTTTAAAACATAAACATTTATTGAGATAACTTACAGGTTAGGTTGATGTCTCATTTCATAGAAAACTCATTAAATTTGTCACCAAACATTCACTTTGGTTCGATATGACTTTTTTGTAATGCAACATACATCCCACCTGACAATCAATTTAATTTCAAACTGTAGCCAGCAAGTCAGGCATTATCTCTGCAGCTGCAGCATTAATTCAAAATATTAGCTAAATAAGATCAGCAGGCAATGGTAGATAAACCTGATTTTTAATGAAACCCTACAAGAAAAAATAATCTAGTGGGGTCAAATCTGAGGAGTGAGGTGGCCATGTAACTGGACCTTTATAACAATCCACAGACCTGGGAATTGAATATCAAGAAAATCTCAGACTTCTGGGAGGTAGTGTGATGGCACCCCATCTTGCTGAGAGTAATGGCATCCTCTAATGGATAATGGTGATCGTCATCTAACTTAGCAATTAGAAAATTTTGAAGCATGTCTAGATTAATGGTTGCCTACTGCAAAAAAAATGGGCTGTACAGTCCATGTTTGTTTAGGGCACAAAAAATTGATCTTGGCGCTATTACAAATTTGCTGCAAAGTTCCAGAAGGATTCCACTGATATGAAATGTTGACTCATCACTAAAACCAAAACACACAGCAAACATGTTCCCCACCAGTAAATGTATCTATTTTTAACAAAAATGGTGACAGTCCTAGTGGTTGAATTCAGTACTAATGAAATATGTGAGTAAAACCTAACGTGTTTTGCTATGAAACAAGACTTCAACTGAATTTGTAAGTTATCTAAATAAATCTTTATATGTTTTTATAATTGTAAGTCCTTTTTTGAATTACCTGGTACAAAAGGCTTTTTAAAATTTGTTTTGTATTGCTTATTTTCAAAAAGTAGTTGCAAAATTTAACTCAAACTAGCAATCACTTTTTTTTAAAATGACTAATTCAATTATCTGTTTTGTAACATCCTTCATTTTTTTGAAATGCTTCATAAAAAAAGTTCCTGTATGTAATAATACTATTAATACTGTTTGTTGTATAGAATATTTAGAAACATGTTAGTAAATTACATTCATTATTTTGGGTATCTTAAATGTTAGAACAGATGAAAATAGTAATTCTGATCTCAGCATAATAAAATAATGAGAGAATGAACAGTTACATATACATTACCCGTGTTCATGATTATAATTTACAGATTTGTACCTTTTTTTTATTTTATATAAATGTGGTTGTATTATTAACTAAATTAGTATCATAAATTATTTTATCTGATACTTTTATAATGCTGCTTTTTTTGATATTTTAATTTTGTTCAAATTTACCAAATTTAAATATTTCAAAGAGTTTGATACAGATTTTTAATCTCACACTTCGTGATTTCTAAATAAAATGTAAATAATTAAGTCAAATTTTTTAGATCAGATTAAGACATTTAGCTTCTGGGAGCTGTTTTATCTTCATTTTTTAAGCTGATAATACAGATGAAGTTATAATTTTCTAGTGGAAATCTTTTGAAATTATTTAATTGTTGAATTTTTTATGATTACTAGAATATCTAAATATTAAACCTATATTTTGGTTTAGCACAAAATTAACAAAAAATTTCTACAATAAAAATTGTTTTCTTCTTTCGCAAATTTCTAAATAACTTTGTAGAATAGAAGAATAATAATTAATCTAACTTCTGACAAATTTTTAACTCTCTCGTCTGGCCAGAGGGTTTTTTTTTATAATTTTTTATCAGGCATATTTAAAAAAAAAATAATAAAAAAAAGATGGTTACGGAATTCAGATTACTGTTGATTATATCAGTCACAAATAGATGAATTATAATTCAATGGAGATGTAATTTTTACAGGTTGCTGTTACTGAATGTGAGCCTTAAAGCTCAGATTTTTAGTTTTATTGAGGACAAAATTTAGTATAATTTATACAAATTATAAATTCATTTTTAAATTTAAAGATAAACAAAAATTAAGAACACTAGTTATTAGCAGTAAATTTTATAATTTGTACTAGAAAAACCATGTAAAACTATATCATAATATCAGAAATATTTAATGATCCATCCTAAATCCTACATTTTTAATTATGAGATTTAAGAAGCTACCCAATTTGGTTAAAAAAAATTTGGTTTTTTTTACTTCAATATATCAGTTATTGAATTGGAATTAGCATAAAATTACTCACTGTTTCATTATTAT
>JAAAKQ030033818.1:0-10804 GCA_010016005.3 Zanna intricata
AAGGGGTGATGGATAGCCCTCTGCTGAGTTGTCATCTGTCTGGGCTTGCTCGGGTGGGTGGCGATGATGATGCACGGAACTCTGGAATCTCAGAACCCAAAGGCACCTCCCCGAGGCTGAGTAATGCTTAATTGCGTGTCCGGTCTCGAGGAGGAGGAGAACGGTGAGGGGGTTTAGTCGGTATGGGGCAGGTTATATATGCCTAACAACACCTTGGCAGAATCTATTACCTTCTAACACACCCGTGGTGGCGTGCGTAAATGGCATTCCTTCACCACTGAACAAAAAAAAAAAGTTTAGGATGAATAACGTGAAACTTACTTTATAAGACTGCAAGTTCAATGGTGTTAAGTAAACTACATAACGAACAAATGAGGTCAAAATAAAAACTGGGGTCTTACGTAGTAGATAGGTGTTAGGCTCTTATTGTGTGGTTAAAGCATATAAGTGCGAGCAGATGTCACTTTGAAGTTTTTTAAGTTACAGCATTTTTTTATAGTTATAACAGCAGTAATCGTCATAGTTGGTCTGATGTAAAACTGATTAATCAGCATGACAGCAAAAGTGTTGTACATATATCATTATAAAAATCAAAATTTATTTTATTTTTGCCAAAAATAATTTAATAGATATTTCCAATTAATTCTTGAAATTGTGCAAATATACGAACAAATGGAGGCATTCGTAAGAAATATCCAAATAGGCATCTCGAAAAACTTTTCAGTCTTTGTCTGCTCGTAAAATTAGAACAGAGTACTAATTCCAGAGCACTAATTCTCTACTCTTTTCAGTAGCATCATAAAATTAATAAAAGTAACATAACAGGTATTAATTAATACATAATATTTTATAAGATCATAACTATTCTTAAAAATTTCAGCGAAGGAAAGCCAATAAACTTAAATGAAATAAGAACCATCAATACTTGTAAGAAGTTGTAAATCTTGTATTCACAAACTGTTTGATTGTTAATTAGCCTAGCTGCGCTATTTTATGATTCAATAATGGTAAAGAAGCTTGTATTATATATTCATATTTAAATAATTTTTTAATGTTACATATTCCATTATCCTTGGATTTTTAGGAACAATTTTACAAGATTTTTTCTGATATCTTTCTTACAGCATACATAAAACGTATTTGACATAAAGGGGCACTAATTAGAATTGTTTTTTTTTTGCTGAAAATAATTATGTCTTTTATATCGTCAGTTCTTATGGTGAGGGAAAAATAAGGAATTTTACTCACAATTTAATGAAGGTACGTAACTTGAGAAGATGAATACCACCTATACTTCGGTGCGCTTAGCAAATTCGTGTGCAACAGTACAACTCTAGTATAATGAGAAAGGCTACTGCCGTACATCAGGAGAAATGGATTGCCAGCAGCTTCCCTACTATCTTTTTTGATACCCTCATTCATCCTCTGAAGTAATACCTTACGGTAGTTGCGGAAGCTACACAGAGAAAAAGAGAGATGAATGAGGATATGTATGAATGTGAATGAAGTGTAGTCTTGTACAACCTCAGGTCGATCACTCCTGAGAAGTGTAGTTAATTGAAACCCAACCACCAAAGAACACCGGTATCCACGGTCTAGTATTCAAATCAGTATAAAATTAACTACCTTTACTAGGATTTGGAACTTAGAATTTCGACTTCGAAATCAGCTGATTTGCGAAGTCGCGTTATACCAGCCCGATGGGCAAGCATGTGGTGTTTGGGAACCGCTATTACATTTTATTAAGTTAATTCCAACAACAGTGTAGTTAGTGCAATTAACATTCATGGAACTATATCTTTCATTTTAGATTACGAGTAAATCTTATTCAGCTATTTTTAATCTACATTATATCTAATTTGTCACTATAATTTTTTGTGTTTGATACAAAAGTTATGGTAGTACTGTTAAATAATCATCAAAACCAAGCTCAATAGAACTACTCGAATATCTAAGTTGGATTAACTATCTTTTTTGAGTGGAAGGGTGCGATCAAAAGTAATTGAGAAAAAAAAAGAGATTTATTAAACGATAACACAACCGGATGCGACCGCCAATAATTCAAAGATGCTACAAGAAGACGATGCATGTGAATATGCATCAAAAAGATGCTGTACAAAGATGATGCACCGTCTTGGTGTAGCATCCTTGAATTATAGGCGGTTGTATTCGGTTGCGTTATCGTTTTCTTATCCGTCGTGCTTTATGGATAGATTAATTTTTGGTAAACGACGCGAGGAGTATTGTTCCTTTTTCCACTTTTCTCCCGAATTTACTTCGGCAGTTTTTTTTTGTTACAAAAAATAAAATTGTCATTCAAAGTCAGTCGCTTTTAAATATTACAAAAAGATTGAAAAAGATTAAAAAATAGAAATTTATGGAGAATAATAAAAAAGAAAAAACTCTTATATATATATATATATTAAATAGTAATCAAAATAAAACATTAAAATAAATTATAATTAAAATTTCAAATTTTTTCCAGTATTATACATTCACAAAAGTTTTGTCTTATTTATAATTCGGAACATGATTATTTTTAAATTATTCTGGTAACGATAAATGCAAATAAAAATTTGATGGAATTAAAGTTTATGTGTAAGTTTTTCTTTATTTGGCGTTTTATAAAATTAAATTACGTCGGGTTTACCTACAGAATACTTTGTGCATGACGTGTAAAGATTAATTTTTTTCTACGGACGCATCCTAAACCTATGTAAATATTATAGTTGACGGTTAATATTATTCCAGAGATCTTCTTACATGTAAACAAATATTTTTACACACTTTTGCATTAAAAAAACACATACAGAGAAAACATTAAAGCGAACTAGTGAAACTACTAGGAACTAATATTTTTCTTTTATATACAAAAAAAAAAAAAAAAAAGGATAAGGAGAGTTATTCTGTTAGTTTTCTCTCGTTTGATAAAAATGTTTCACCATTAATTATAATCATAAATAATGTTTTCCAGTGAATGTTTCCCACTTCATAAATGATGCAAAAAATTAAAATGTAAACTGTGAACTATATTTTAGCTATCATTCAGCGAGTAAATGAGCATTGTTGAATAAAAAAAACAATACTATTAATATTAACGAATCAAATTATAAATTCTTTTAGCTGTTAAATCTTTATAGTTCATTTTTGCAGAAAAACTATGCATACAAAATATTTCATGTTAAAAATATTTGGTTGGAAGAAAAAACAATTAGACTGTGTGATATCACACTAACATCGTTTGTACTGAATTCCCGTAGGCAATATCGTATCCTGTGCATCAATGTCCTGGTTACAGTGCCAAAACGAGTTTTGTAGCGGTAAACTTTTTGTACAGGAAAAATGCACACTACTCGATAAGAGTATTTCGGAATTTATCACGGTTTTACATGATTTATTTCCTACATTTACTAAATATATTTTTGTATTTCTTTTATTAAAAATAAAAATTTATAAAACAAATTTAATAACGTATATTTATGTAAAATTTTATACAAGACTATATATAGAAATACATTTTGTAGCATATTATGTTAATTATAATGTACATTGTATGCAATGTATGATAATTATACATTATTTAAAAAATTGTACCGAAACAGCTGTTTTTCCTAGCAGAAATTATAAAAGTCTATAATTTGTAGTAGATTGAACATTGCAAAGTTATTCAGTCGTAAGAAATGAAGAAAAGTCTGTTTACAGTAACCAATCGAAAAACAACAATAATTCAACGAAAGGCGGATTATATGCTTAAGGAAAGTTAATTCGGCTTCAAGAAAATACCAAGTTCACAAACAGTTTATGCTTCAATTTAATTTTAGAATAATATATTATTTATAAAAACATTTAAAAAAATAATAATAATACCACCTGTAAAGTTGTAGAGATTTGTTGATAGAAGTTGTATGGATGCACGGAGGACCAATATATATATGTTATGTATAGTAGCTGATGTGGTGTAGTCGTTTTAAATGAATAAAGACCAGCTCTTGATTAAAGATTATTTATTGTTTTAAACTGTAGCATATGCTTTGATGACGTTGAAGGCATAATAGTATAACATAGCATAAACTTGAATAGTATAATTTTCTTGAATATATTGAAATTAACACTTATCAATAAGAAACTTGCATAATAACATAAAAGACTTATGAATAATTATACTTATGAGTGATACATTGTATGTTGCAACTAACATGTTTGAAATACTATAGGCTACTGTCCGGGGGTCTAGTCTAGTACTGCCTCTTCCCGGTGTCTCTACTGCAACCGAATACGACTCGTAATCGGATAGCAAGAACAAAACGACCATATCGGTGTCTAACCTTCAACGATCTCAATGCACAGAACGTAACACCACTCTCCTCTCTCTTTTTCAGTTTAGCCTGCTGAACCACCGTAAGGTAATGCTTCAGAGGATGAATGAGAATTACTTCTGGTGAGGATGATAGTCTTGTACAGTCTCAGGTCGACCGAACTGATACCCAACCACTAGGATTTGAATCATAGAACTCTCGACTTCGAAATCAGCTGATTTGCGATGACTAGTTCTTTCATAGATTCTCAGTCAGGTATGTACTTTTCATACGCTATAGAACTTCTATTTAATGTCCCCTTGTTTCTTTTTAAATATATTCTTTTTATAAGATTTGAAAGTTTGTATTAAATCAATTATCCAAAACAATAATAATAATGCAATAATGTATAGGAATGGAATATGGATAAGTTAATATATGTTAAAATATATTTTATTTCATTAGAATAGAGTGAACTGATACAGATTTTAAGAAAAATTAAAACTGGAATGAACAGAAATAGTAGTTTTTTTCATAATTTAGAAAAAAATTAGGTAGTTATAACCTATAAATATATATATATCTGTTCAGGAAACTAACTTCTGATGACGTGCTGAGGATGGGATTCCCTGAGCATGTACAGCTGCTAACCTACACCAATGATTTGGCTTTATTAATATCAGGCCACTAGAAGACAAAGTAGAAGAGGACGCTAACAGGGCGATCAGACGTATAAGTGTTTGGCTAAAGAGTAGAGGTCTTGAGCTAGCTTCTTAAAAAACTCAGGCGGTGGCAATAATCGGGAGGAGGAAGATAAGACTGATCAGCATATATGTTGACGGTACCCATGTGTCGACACAGGCTCATGTAAAATACCTTGGAACCTAGTTTGAACAATCGGGCCTGTTTAACGTCCACAAGAAGTAGTAAAGAGATAGCTGGCGAGTCGGAGCCAATACACAAGTCTAGGCCACCTGATGAGTCAAAATAGGGGCCCAAAAGCCTCAAAGAGAAGAATATTGATGTCAGCCACCACGCCGGCACTGTACACAGTGCCGGCGTGATCCTCGGTTTTAGACAGAAAGAAACACATCCAGTATCTCGCATCAATTCAGAAAAGAGCGGCAATAAAAATCATCGATGCATACCGCACGGTGTCATCAACGGCAGCTGGAGTACTTGCAGGAGTTCCTACCATTCGCCTTACAGCATTGTACCGTAAGAGAGTCTATGAAGGTATGAGTAGAGAAGATACCGCCGCCCTACTGTTACAGGAATGGCAAGAAGAATGGGATGTCGCTAGAACAGGAGCCTGGACCCGACAGATTATCCCTAGGTTGGCTCAATGGGAGAGGAGACATGGGGAGGTTGGCTACCACGTCTCTCAGTTGCTCTCTGACCACGGAGACTTTTGAGAATACCTTTATCATTTCAAGAGGTGACAGTGGCAAAATTGTGTCTACTGTGCGCCAAGTGATAGCCCCTTTCATACATGTTTTGAATGTACACAAAGGAAAAGTACGAAGCAGAAATACGGCTTCACATGGATGACACCCGAGACCGTGATTACTTTTATGATTTTAGGATGCTAGGGAGTCTGACTGGCCGGCGCAGAATAAGAGCTATCAACTTATATGTTGAAGGCACACGAATTCCGATGATTGATTGTGTTAGATATTTAGGGGTATTAATCGATAGGAACATGAGCTTCACGCGGTATGTCTGCGACAGAGCGGAGCTGTTGTTTGTATCCCTGGGATGGATTAATGGCGTCTAAGATACTAGGACACCGCTAACTGGCTTAGTGATCAAGCTGTTCAGGATCTAGAAGCTCTCCGGGTGGCGTGTTACATGGGCTTCCTATGGATTCGGCGGTGTCGAAAGGGAGGGACAACCTTCTGCTGAGTCGTCGTGCGTCCCTGCTTGCGGGGATGGGCGGCGGTGATGATGCACAAGGACTCCCAAGCCATCGACTGTTATATACATACACAAACACAGAGCAGTCGTGGGGAGGGGGAAGGACAGCCTCCTTCTGAGTCGCCGTTCGTCCTCGCTTGTGAGTATGGGCGGTGATGATGACGCACATGGACTCCTGAACTTGTGGCGTGAAAACACATAAGCATGCACATACACAAATACGCATACAATTAAGTTGTTACGACAGTGAAAGAGACAATGACCCGGTCCCGGGCCTTGGGGCCAAAATAGGGGAAGGATTGCTTTCCCTGATAAGTAAATAAAAAAAAGATAGATTTTCAGGTAAGTCAAAGAAAATAAAAGAAAGATTCCCAATAAGTAAAATAAAATAAAAATAACAGTTCCCGATGAGGAAAAGAATAGAAAAAAGATTTGGATTTAGGATTAATAAAGATGAAAAACTTTGTTTCCTTCCGGTTCCTTCCTGTGTTTCTACACTCTAGAATACCACAGTTGCTCCTCTTGAAAAAAGACTTCAAAAAATTAAAAATCATATAAACATTTATTGAGATAACTTACAGATTCGGTTGAGGCCTCATTTCGTAGAAAAATACATCAGGTTTGTTACCCAATGCCCATTTTGGTTCGATATGGTTTCTATTTGTAATGCAACATACATCTCATCTGAAGTTGATTTTGTTCAAGATTATAGCCAACAAGTCGTGCATTACCTCTGCAGCTGCGGTGTTAATTCGACACATGACATGATCGAGATGCAAAGGTGGTACAAAAGCCCGATCTTTAATGAAATCTCACAAGAAAAATCTAGCAGGGTAAAATCTTTTGAGGTGGCTATACAACTGGACGTTCCTTACCAATCCACCGACCTGGGAATCGAGTATCAAAAAAATCCTGGATTTCTGGGCAGTAGTGAGATGGGTGACGCTTCTTGTTGATAGTTATGGCGTTAATATTGTCAGCATCATCTAACTGTAGTATTAAAGATAAAGCACGTCCAGATAAATGATGCAATTTACCGTTACCTCCTGGAAGAAAACGGACCTACAGTCTTTGTTTACCTAGGACACAAAAAAAAACCATTGACCTTAGCGCTATTACAACCGTGCTGCAAAATTTCATAAGAGTTTTTGCTACCCCATATTTAGTAGTTATGGGTGTTCACCTTGCCATTAATGTGAAACGTTGACTTGTCACTAATTCTGACATTATCTGAAAATTTATCGGTGTCTGAAATTCTATACAATATTTTCACATAAAACTGCAGCTGGGCAACTTTGTAGTCCTCTCTAATCTGTTGAATCACGGATGGTTTGTACGGCTTCAAGTGTAATCGTTTACGTAATACGAGCCAAACAATCGTTTGTGGAATAGCCGTCACACGTGACGCACATCCCCAAGTTGATTTCTCAGAGTGCAAGCTTTCTCAGAGTTGTTCCTCAGCAGCCTCAGAGTCGCGTGGGCGTCCTGGTAATTTTGAATGTTTAACAGAACTACCTTCTCAACGAAGAATTGATGCAACAGTAAATTGCATGCCTACTAGGTGGCTCCCTACCGTACTCTACGAAAATTACACTGTACTGCGGATGCTGACTGCTAACCGTGAAACCAAAACACACAACTACCACGTTCTATAAATATATTCTATTTCAAGAACATTGATTACAGTGCTGGTGGTCGAATTCGGCACTAATGAACTACGTGGTTTAATGGTATGAATGAATCCTTAATCGAAATTGTTAGTACTCTAAATACATTTTTATATGCTTTTAAGATAGTAAAATCCTTTTATAATCACCCAGCATATACGTATGTAAATTTTTACAGAATTTTCCAATGTTAAAATGATACTTTTGGTTAGAAAGTGTGATGAATCGTCAAGATCTACATGTAATCACTTTACGTAAAATGTATCAGAGTACAATATATATTGTACTTTTTACATTCTACCTTTTATACTTTCCCTTATATATATTTTTATATAGCCATACAATACAACTATATAACCGGGAAAGAAAAAATTTAGAACAAATAAAAGTGTTTACTCCAACTAATGATAGTTATTATATTTTGACTGAAATTAAGAATAAACTAAGTAAAACTGTGGAATTAAATACAAGAAATATGATAATAATGAGTTATATAACAGTAATGAAAGTTGAGACCACGAACTTTATTTTAAAAGTTATCCAATTAAGATACTTAGGTAACTTAACTACCCAAGTAATTATTATTATTCATAATATCAACTGTTATCAATCACAGATTCAGAATTTCACAAATTTTTTTTAAGTATTAGTTTGAAATTTAGACTTTTATGAAAAAAAAAAAATTGAAACAAAATCAAAAGAAAATATCAAATGTCCATTGATACGAATAATACTGAAAACTAGCCGTTTAGGGCTCGTTTCGTCCTGACCGGCTAGCCAGAACTCCCGCTGTGATCGTTACCCTCATGATTATCATAATAATACTGATAAATAATAATTAAATTCCTCCAATATTTCCCTCGTTCTTGTCGTAGGTGCTCTAATACGCTCCTGCTGTAGATTCCATTTCCGAGCATGACAATACGAAAACACTTCAGTCAATAATCCATGATCGGCGTACTTAATCTGTACATTACAGCTAAAGCCACTTCAATCCTTATTTGACTGTGGTAACTCTAAAACGGCATCAGTATGAATTCGTGAGGAATTCAACTGCAACTCGAACTGCAAATTTATTGAAGCTCTAGTCTCAGTTTAACGGTCTCTGTGAGGAGCTAACTGAGATCACGCCCTTCATCTGTTCATACATTAGAGGACCGAGATACTCTTAATCTTTTAGCAAACTTTGAATAATAAGAAAGATAACTTCTCTTTCTTGTTGAATTTTTTTTTTAACTTTTGACAATCTAGTATCGACAGCCAAAATAAACAATAAAAAAAATATTAAAAATTCGCAAAACGTGGCAATTGAAGCTAATTACAATAATAATCATATAATAAAATATTTAAACGTATGATCTGAACTCGGATATCTTTTTCTTTTGCAATGATTACAGAAATTAAATAAAATAAAAGAATTAATGTTTTTTTTAATGACTATCTTAACCCCTATTATTAATATAATGATAATTCTAACTGAAGATAACTTATCCTCTAAGGTTTAAATCTGCAAAGTTTTATTAAAATCTATTCAGTACCTTTGGCGTGATGTGCATTCAAGTATGATATTAGTTATCGCTTTACTATATGTATAGATTAAGCGCTATAACTTAATATTTTATTTTTAAAATTTTAACTTTTAATACAAAATCAAAATGTTTTAATACACTTTGAAGTGATAAATTTGTGGCAGAAGTTTGTAAATAAGCAACGTGATGGGCTATATACAAGATTGAGCCATTCAAGATGGATATGGAATGTAGTGTAGAGACAATAAAAAATAAATAGGATGTGGAATGTAGTGTAAAGACAATAAAAAATAAATAGCTCTTTGAAGGAAACTACTTTCAAGGATTTGTTGATCAAAACAGTCAAGTCTTTTTACGGTTTATACTACTTTTTTTTAAAAATTACCCTCATGAATTTAATTTTGAATTTTCTGAAATAAGTATTATATACTCATAAAATTAATTTAAATATTATAATTGCTTCAGGTTTATATTTTATGAAACCTTATTGCTAAAAATATCGTTTTATTTCCACTTTAATCTTCTTAATCTTTAGTTTAAAATTTGTTTATTAATTTCTGCAATTTGATATCCCACAATATTTTGAAAAAATAAAATTTGGTTTTTAAATATTAAAAACAACTTTTGTTTCTAATTTTGGATCTGTGGGATTCTAAAGTTAGTGTTACATATTGTTGCCGAACGGCTTCGAAGAAAGTGGAATCTGAACATCTTTTGGTGGCCGTTTGTGTCGTTGTTGTTTAAAACCTCGTAATAGCCCTGAGAAGGGCTGTTGTTGTTAGCTCTGAGAAGAGCTGTTGGATCTCGGAGATGGTCTCCGGCAAAGTTTATTCAGCTGCAGTCGGGGAGTGGCGGCTCGTCCGTTGAAATCCGACCAGGCTTTCCCTCAGCGGCGGTTGGGTTCCCACTACAGCGTGAGAGTGGAGACCCCAAAAGCCCCGCAGTGTCAGGTCGGCATCGGTTATCATTCGCCGGCGCGGCCGAGGCGGTTCTCCCCAAGCGATCCCACGCTGGGCCGGTCTCGTAGCTGCATCCGTTGGCCAGAGCGATGAAAGTCCGGTGAGCTGGAGCGGGAATGGTGCTTCCGCATCCAGCGACTCCCTGGGCGGGCCGGCCAGGCCTGCTGCTCCGGCGGGGTGAATCGGTTAGGGAACTCCTTTCAGCTTCTTCAATCTTCTTCTTCTCCGAGGTCTTCTCTAGGTTTATAGTGAAGTCAAGTTTCACGTTAGGAAGCCTTCATTTATTAGTGCCCACAGTGGTGGGATAGTGCTGCTATTGTGGAGGAATAGATGTGCGAGCAGATGCCGTGTGGTGGGTGTGCCCGCCTGTGCATGCGCTTCGTACACTGTAACTCCCGCTGATTTTTTCATCCTTGCGCGTCGCCGAGTAAAAGGTA
>JAAAKQ030033829.1:0-17060 GCA_010016005.3 Zanna intricata
TTAAGTATATCTTCAGAAGGATGAAATGAATGAATTGTAGCGTGTGTGAAAAATGCCATGCCTGACCGGGATTCGAACCCAACATCTGATTATTTAATATTAATTGAAAATTATCATTTAGAATCGTAATATTTTGGGTTTTCAAACAAGGAAGTCATGTAGTGTCAACATCAGATTTTTTAATTCAAAGTACAGGTAATGAATATATTAAAGTGAGGGGATGTACCATCGTTTTGAGAAATTAATTCGATGTACATTTTAGAATTCATCCGAACCGAATAAATTCTAAAATGTACAGTAAATGAACAGCATTCAAAATGTACAGGAAAGCAATAGACATTTAAAATTTACACACAGTTTAAATCATTCAAAACATTTCCGGTAACGAAATTTTTATCCACAAAAAAATGCTGTAATATTCGATTTTTCTTTAAACGTTATTAAAAATTTACTTAATAAGTTTTCCAAAATTATATCGGGTTTCATATATCTATATTGATGAATTTTATTATTAACTCATCTATAGATGTGAAAATTAACTTCATAGATAAAAATTATATAATTTAAAAATTATTCCTTTACTCTTAATTTTGTCTAAAACTTCAACAGTGTACTGGAAACCTTTTTTTTAATCTGATGGTATTATTTTTTTTTTCAGCGGCTGAATTTTGGACGCGTACAAGTACAACCTTTTACGCAAAAATGTATGAATAGTTTTTTGATGGAATCTTTGACGCAAGGCTTCGTCGAGCGATAGGTTTATTAGGACATTTGACTGCAATTAGCTAATTCGATCGACCCTTTCTTCTGATATTGGTAAACATCCAGATGATATCTGTCTAAAACAGACTCTGTTTGTTTAACAGGACTAAAGCAGTATCATGTATTTTTTCAAACGGTGGTTTATTGTTTTCATACGTACGGTAAAACGCACGGTGAACTAAAATTGTTAACGTTGGTTAAGTATGATACAAAATAAACTGTAGATTTTCTTCAAAAGAAAACATAGTAAACAAAAAACACACACTTCAACGACAATACGCAGATTAAGACAGTAATTAAAACGGTTATTATAGAAACTTTAAAAAAAAAAAAAAACAACGGGTTCTTTTACTATGAACCTGTACTTCATACGTCTTCAATAAAGAAGTAATTTAACAATTCCATCAGTATGTATGTATGTATTTTTCTATATATTTCAAGCCTCGCTTTTCACGTATACACCGATTTCGATGATTCTTTTTTCTAAAGGAAGTTTCTTTTCTGGTCCCATTATCTTTTTATTATTTTTCCCCCACTGGACAACACTGGACTACACTGGACTAGCAATCAAGCATCACGTGGTCCTGGGAGGTGCCTTGCTTCTAACCAATCAAGACCCCCCCCGGCGCGTCCGGCTATGCCGTCCACACCAGAGCAACCCAAGCGGCCGGGACTCAGTCTTCTACGTCTCGCCTCAAGTAAGGAAACTCCAAAAGGTGCCCTTCACCGGGAAGGAGTATGGTATACCATTACCGTGCCTCTAACGAGGATTCCCATCGGGACTATGGTCTTTACGCCTTGCCACAAGTAGTGAATCCCCAAAGGGATCCACCTCCGGGACACGGTCTTAACTCCCCCCCTCCTAGACAGGCTCTACTACCGAGCCCCCGTGGTCCCCAATCACTCATCGGATGCGGTTCACCTCAGCGAGGCTTCACCTCCTAGTTAGGGTTGCCCGCTCTTAGGTACTGCATACCATAGTTCTGCTACTAGCTACAATACTCCTCTTCTTTTTTCAAAATCCTACCGATAACTCTTCAACAAACCGCCAGTCATCCGTACCACGCAACACGTAATCAACGTTGGTTTCTGGCACTAGCCACCTCAGGCGTAGTCTCTTCTTCATCTCTACCCACCTGGGGCACACATAAAACTTATGCTCGGGGGCATCTTTTTCCCCATAATAAATGCGTTTAGGAAATTCTCGCCTTCCAAACCTACGTAAATAAGCCCCAAATCCCCGTAGAGAGCAGCTGAGCAGCTGGGACGTATAGAACGTAATTTCACCATGCTTCCTTCCTAGCCAAGGTCCAAGCCTGGGAATCAATCGATGAGTCGATACACTGTTATGCGTGGATTTCCAAAACTTCTACTGTTTCTGCAGTAGAAGGGAGGCGGAGTGGGCCTTCCGCATCTCCTCATAAGTCCGTTTCAGTTGTAGAGCCCGAAGATGGATCGGTGGGATACCCGCCAACACCCCCACCGCCTCTCAATTCCGATCCCATTATTAGATTTTTCTAGATAACTTAATTGGAAGATTGTTTAGATGAAGAATTACAATGTCTACGAAGACAATTTAAATATATTTTTCGGTTTGGCTGTCATTATTGCTAAATATTGAGCTATTATAGTATAATAATTATTGAGTCGTATGTCATTCTCTTATTGAAACTATTTTCATACGAAAATTTAAGGGAATTAATTGAAAATCATTGGATAAAATATATTAGGTATCTAATTCTGATAAGTTTATTGTATTTGTATTTAATTTGGAGCAGACTTCTAGGCTGAAAAATGTAATTTTTAAGTATTAGTGTAAGCTTTTGAAGACGGTTTTATTTCTATTTATTTATATTTTTTTTTTTTATACAGATAAAGAACCACGGTTCTGGATTTACATCATATTTTGCTGTAAAGCAGAAATATGCATTTTTTTGCTAACTTATGAATGCTAATTTTGAACTCTTTCTCTAAAGAATTTTAAATTAATGTTAAATCCCGCTCTGGCAACAATTTTCAATTTTTTTGGGATTTAATAAGTTAATAAGGCTCAAACAAAAAACATTTACTATCGGTTTAAAAATATTTTTTTGCACTTTTCATGCATAGTGATAAATTTCAAACAAATTTTGGTTTTTGACTAGGAATGAAAATGGATTTACATCTGCAATTCTATTTCATTAAAATCGGCATATACTACTAGAGCATTACTTACATGTTATTTTCTAATACTAGAGTTTATCCAGTTAGAAGTTTTAATTTAGGCAGAAACAACATGTTATTGATAAATGATTCTGTTTTCACTAGCTTAATAATGTTACAACATAAATGATCTTCCGTTTAAAATTTTAAGTCACCCGATAATATGTACAAAATCCTAAATGAATAGCCTACCCTAACCCTATTCCTAAAATCTTGTAGCTTTTAGAACTATACTACCTACATATTACTTACTATAATGTTACTGTGCCAATTGAGTTAAATCATTTACTACGTATGTAATGAAAATAACTGAAAGTCAGTTTGGAGCTCCAGTGACGAAAACAAATATAGGCTACCGCAAAAATAGGTATCAAATGATTCGTGCCGATCGTGACAGTGAAACTGACTGAAAATTAATGAACTAAAGGAATAAATTGTGGGTGGCCATTTTTTTAACTTGGAAAACCAATATTGCTGGATATTTAGGAATTGGAAATAAAGAAGCTCTTCGAACGGTAACGTCCTTCGAACAATTATCACACCGTTGTACGCATTAAATGAAAATATTACTGATACAAGTATTAACTATGAAAGAAGAAACAAAGAAGAAATTTCAAAATTCTTTGTTAATTATGAAAATTTAAAAAAAACTTTTTATCTCACCAAAATCATTTAATAATAAACCTATTCTATAATAAAAGAGACAGTAGGAAGATTAAAACAAACTTATTGAAAAAATCAATTACTTTGATATCAGTAATATCAAAAGCTTAAAAATGTATATTATAATCTTAATAAAAGATTTTTGTGTTCCTGATGATGGAATTCTATTCCGAAAGCGCTTTTACGAATAATTTAAAAATTTTTGGCAAGTAATTTTTTAATTATTATATTAATACCAACGGGGCGTGCTTGATGTTTGATAAAATTATAATAAATATTGTCTTCTTTTTTTTTATTATCTAAACTTGCACTTTTTATGATTGTACAATCTACAAAGTTAACTGTTTGTTTCTATTTTTAAAAGGAACTCAGGTAAGAGTTAAAAGACAACTCGCTTCAATATATATATATCCCTGTTCCATAGTAGAGCAGATGGTAAATAAATACAGGGGAAAAGTTAATTGATATCTTGACATAATTTAGTAAAGATCGAGTGTAGTATTCATTTTTTGTTAATTTATAATTTCTGAATTGTTAATAATCTACTAAAATAATTTAATAATTGTTTAAATATTATTAAAAGTTGTTACGTTACATGCATTGAGAACATTGAAGGTTAGAACACCGACATAGTCGGTTCGTTCTTGCTATCCAATTACGAGCGATATTCGGTTGCAGTAGAGACACCGGGCAGTGGGCAGTAGGCAGTACTAGACCAGACGCCCGAACAGCAGTTTGTAGTATTTCAAACATGTTAGTCGCAACATACAATGTCACTCATAATTATAATTGTTCATAATTCTTTTATGTTATTACGCAAATTTCTTTTTCATAAGTGTTAATTGTAACATATTCAAGAAAATTATAATATTCGGGTTTATACTATGTTATACTATTATGCCTTCAACGTCATCAAAGCATTTACTACAGTTTAAAACAATAAATAATCGTTTAACCTAAGAGCTGGTCTTTATTCATTTAAAAATGACTACACCACATCAGCTACTATACATAATATATACATATTGGTCCTCCGTGCATCCATACAACGTCTATCTACAAATTTCCAACACTTTACATACTTTTTGTGGTCCTCCGGGCTGGATTGAAGCAGTGACTTCAATATTTTTTGTGCCTTACGTAATATCAATATTTATATTCATGTTAAAATTCCTTGATTTAACAATATAAAAATGCAAGGAGTTTTTAGAACAAAACAAATGTTGTTTTAATTGTTTCATATTGGTCCTCCGTGCATCCATACAACATCTATCTACAAATTTCTACAACCTTAAATATTTTTTGGTCCAACCGGAACGAATTGAAGCAGTGACTCTTCAATAGTTGTTTAGTCCATTCAAAAGTAACATAGATTACACATGAACTTGTTTAACACAGCTTGAAATACCAAGATTACTCGTATATAAGAAAATGTTCACTTCTTTTCTGGTACGTATTTTCCCCCAAACATTTACACAAGTTCATATGAATTAATGTTAAACGTTAAATGTTTTTACTATATACTAGTAACAAATCGATAATTATTACGATTTATACATTTCTTTTATATCTTATGCGCTCGAAATAAAGTAAACGTACCTTAATAGTTTGTAAAATGCAAATAGCGTATTATTTCTGCAAATAAATATATAATTTTATTTTTTATTTTGTTCAAATAAATATCGCTTTAGATTCACTGAGAAATGATTATAAAAGAAATTTGTTCGTTCGATTTTGCTTATTTTTTGTTGATAAAAATACAAATTTATTTCAGAAAATATTGTCGCTTGAAATTAATCTAATGTCAGTGGAATTACTCAACCAACTAGAGAAATAGCAGCAAGCTCTGTAGAAAAGACGCATGTAATGCTTGTTATGTGACATGGAATAATAGTTATAGTTATTTTCTTAATAACATTTATTAATTTTGATGGTTTTTTAAGCTCGATTCAAATCAATAATTTTTATGTTACTTTTTAATTATAAAATGAACTTAACAAAATATAATATTCGTATACTTTATCGCCTTTTATGAAAACATATTCTATCAACATGGATTATTTTCATTTCAACAGTGAATAAACTATTCATTTCCAGTTTATTCAATTAATTTTTACTGTAATCGCGAAAAATTTCGGTTTTCAGATTTCAACGAAAATATCTTTTCGACTATTTCTGAATCCATTTTGACTAGTTTCTGTGTGACGTCTGTACGTACAAATTTACATATCTCGCATTACTTAAAAACGATTAGCCGTAGGATGTTGAAATTTTGGATTTAGGGCTGATGTAACATCTAGCAGTGACCTCCCCTTTTAAATTTCAATCGACTGAACCAAAAAAACCTTTTTCTAAACTGCAGTAATAGTAAGCTTGCTTTTCAGCAATATATCATAAGTGGTACTTATTTTCAATGGTCCCAGAGTTATAGAAAAAATTTTAATCAATGAAGTATCTGGATCTTACAAGGGAAAATTTTTTTTAGTTTAAATATATTTATTTATTAATAATTATTAACCTTTAATTGTAAAAAAAAAACGTTTACGATAAATAATAATTCAATAATAAAA
Organism: Zanna intricata; assembly: GCA_010016005.3. Classification (NCBI taxonomy): domain Eukaryota; kingdom Metazoa; phylum Arthropoda; class Insecta; order Hemiptera; family Fulgoridae; genus Zanna; species Zanna intricata. The sequence continues at coordinate 6,198 of JAAAKQ030033829.1, forward strand.
TATATATATATATGAAAAATATCGGAAGATATTAAAGAAATAAAATTTTATGTACTTTTCATTTTAAAAAAATGTGTATATGTAATTTAATAGACATACAAGGAAGCCATGCGTGTCCATATCAGATTTTTGTATATAATAATACATTTTATTGTGTATACAAAAAACTCAATTTTGAAGATAAAGATTGGAGAAAAATTCCCCAACCTGAAGTTAATATATGCAAGTTGACTTTAAAACTAATTTTGCTACAGTAAAATTTAATTAATATATGATTTTACATTTAATATTAATCATAGTTTTAATTGCATTTTATTATTAAACTATACCTTGAAAAAGTATTGTATATTGGTTTTTACGGTACATTATAAATAACAACATCGATAGTATCGGAACAGTTCATTTGGCTTAGATTCAAAAGGTCATGAGTTCGAATGAACCCTTAATGTTTGCTCTGAATCAGTTTCCAACGTTTTTGTTAGCCCAAATGCAGTTCCGTTAATCGTTATAACAGAAAAACACTTTTAACTTATAAACTTTGTTCCATACGTACAACCATCCTGTTCTAAGTAAAATATTAACCACTAAAAGAATTAGATTTTAAATAATTCCTTCTTTTACAGGCTATTTTTTTTTTTTAAACAGAAAGCAATTTTATCTTGAACTTATTAGCCATTCAATTTTGTATTTCTTTTATTTTTATAATTTAAAGCGCTTTAGTATGAAAATTCCTGTCCACCGGGCTGGTCTAGTGGTTAACGAGACATCGCAAATCAGCTGATTTTGAAGTCGATAGTTCTAAGGTTCAAATCCTAGTAAAGGTAGTTATTTTTTTACAGATTTTTAGTTCGTGGATACCGGTGTTCTTTGGTGGTTGGGTTTCAATTAACCACAATTCTGAGGAGTGATGACCTTCGACCTGAGATTGTACAAGACTACACTTCATTCACATTCATACATATCATCCTCGTTCATTCTCTGAAAAGTAATACCTTACGGTAGTTCCGGAGGTTAAACGGAAAAAAGAGAAAAGAGTGTATGGAAATTCCAACACAAATGTTACTTTAATTCGTAAAATGAACACTTTTATTTCGTTCTCCATTATCAGTATCCCAACCCTCCGCTTGTGGAGGGCCGAAATGCCTCTCGTCAGTGGAGCTGCCCTTCCCGTCCCTACACCTAAACCTACCATCGGGGCAGAGTACGCATTGCGCGCCCCCGAACCCTCGCCCCGCGCGACCCTTCTAAACCTCGAAGGATCCCAATGAGTCCTCGGAAGTACCCCGATCAAGGACACCTTGCGTGTGTCCCGGACCAAGAAATGCTCAGTAATTAGGACTGAGGCATCCTCAGTAATTAGGTTGCCTCTCTGGCCCTAAACGCCGCCACGATTCGACCTGGCCCGCCCAGAATATTTTAGAGCCCTCTCCCCAGTTTTTTTCCCTTTCCTTTCAACTGCATCATTACAATCAGTCCGGTCCCCATGCCGCTGCTTCCTCCGTCTTGGTCCGCAGAATGCCAATGACCAAAATGAACACCTCTTCCCACGGCATGTTCCCCCAGGAGCATATATTCCTCTGCTGAGTTCAGCCAATCCAATCCTTAGAATCTGCGCAGTTCAACCCATCTGTCACACTCAAAGAATGTGTGGTCCAGTTTGTCCAACTGGCCACAATACAGGCAGTTAGTATTACAGACACTTCTCTCCTCCGGAACCTATGTAGATAATTCCTAAACGTTTTTTGGTGATTGGGTTTCAATTAACCACACATTTCAGGAATAGTCGACCTGAGACTGTGCAAGACTACACTTCATTTAAATTCATACATATTATTCTCACTCATCCTCTGAAGTAATACTTTACAGTGGTTAGAGGCTAAACAGTGAAAGAGAGAGAGAGAGAAGTTAAACGTCTCACTATTGGTTTTATTTTTTAATTAGGAAGTCTTGTGTTTAACTCTATGAATAAGACCCCAAATTCTCAGTTACTGTGTACTGATCTTAACCTTTATGTTGAAATATCTCCGCATAGTCAAGTTTATTTTTGGATTTTAAGACTTATTAGGTACGCAGAATTACCAGATCATCTACAGACAATCTACACTTCCATATTTTACTATTAATGCATGGCCTTTAAAGATCGTAATGTCTTCAGGATGGAGGTAGTTTGATCAGATCTTAGGAGATGAATGAAACAGAATATTTGGACGTTGAGAAAATATGATCTATCCTCAGTGGATTTTAAATACGTAAAAAATAATTCTACTCAGTGGAAAGCTCAAGGCCTCTTCGATACAGCAGGTGTATTCCCAAAAAAAATCCCTCGAGAGACCGAATTATTTTTATTTAAACAGAAAAAACATGTTATTGATCAATGATTTTGTTTTCACTAGCTTAAATAATGTTACAGCATAAATGGTCTTTACTTCAAAATTTTAAGTCACTTGAAAATACGTACAAAATCCTAAATGAATAGCCTACACTATTCTTGCAATTATTTAGCATGTAGAACTATACTAAATCTTACTACCAGATGCTCATCGGACGGTATTTTCGATAGATAGATTTCATAAGAAAGCTACCTATTGTAATGGGTACCATGATTCGATTTGGAAAATTTCGATATATCTTCCCGTTTCATCCTCTAGACCACAAAACCATCAGATCAAAAGTTTATATATACATTTATGTAAATATATATTTCACTTTCTTGTGGTCACGATATCTGCCGTAATTTTGCGCCAATCACTTTCAAATTGGTAAATTAAATATAGGGTTCGTCTAAAATCACAGTCGAGTTTGTTAATGGGAAAAATCGGACCATAGGGGTAGAAATGGTCGGAGGGCTTTTTCGAAAAAACAAAATATCGCTGTAACTTTCTTATTAGGTAAAATATTCAATTCGTTTAAAGTTCCAACTATGCTTCGGATAACGGCCTAAAACTTATCAAATTAATCTTTTTTGATATCACCAATCGTTGGCTCAGGGAGTGGAAAAATGGAATTTTGAAGACAAAAAAAAAATCGTACAAAAAAAAATCATAATCGATTTAAAGTGGTAGTTAGTCCTCTAAACATTACTTGAAACATTTGTCTGAAACAGTTTTTTATATGACCGACCTTTTCGGCAAGGAATAACGAAAATATTGTTGGAATTGTAAGAAGATGGGCTTGTATTATGCTAAACATGTGAAATTTTTCATATGCAACCATTGACGTATTGAGTAAATTTGAAGTTTTTCTTAACTTTAAGATGGAAATCTTTTTTCCCCTGTTTAGTGGTGAAATTTACCTTCGCCTACTGACGTTCCGAAAGGGATTTTTTTACTTTACTTGTTTCATTTTAAATTTTTATCATTTATTTATGTTTCATATGTGATTACCTACGTATGGCCATGTATAAATCATGATCCCTAACAGACAAACTTCCTGATATTGTGAACTATTATACGAAACTTACATTATAATTCAGAATCTGTTATTCATGGTTTGCAGAACAATTTTTAAGAAAAAAATTAATATAATCATTGTAGTATTTTTATTTCCAACCAGTGTCATAAAAAAAAAAACATTTGAAATCTCTGTGCAATCAAATATTCATGAAATGAGAACTGAATTAAAAAAAGCTCTATAATACTGTTGTCACTCATTAATTTTTGTTCTTTTGTTATATGTTACTTTTTTAATTAAACGCATATCACATACTTTGTAAAGACAGTTGCAGTGTCACGTGACATTTTACTTTTCTGTAAACTATTTAACTACTATCAATCTGTAATATTTTTTTTTTTTAAATCATTATTAAGTTATATTAAATTTCGTAAATCAGCATACGCTGTTTTTAATATTCCGATAATACAACTCAGCTCACAAGCTTTATCGTGCCGACTCTGAAAATATTTATTCACTAGATAGACACCAGTGAACAAAATTGATGAGAACCGTTTTTGACTGTTAGAATGATAAAGCAATAAAAATAAAGGTAAAAGAGTATCAAGAGATCCAACTTTCCGTACTGATCATATTAATTTTTTTCTACGTATTTACAGAATATACTTGTTTGTAGAGATGAACTAAAATTTTCCATTGGAGATTTTCAGTTTTGTTCAAAAGATACAATGGTGGCTCCTCCATTTAACTCTACATATAAGTTAGTCGGTTTTTAGCTGGAGGAACTTCATCCACTGTCTTAACGTTTCACGTTAAACCAACGGCCGTGAAGCAAAAGAAATCATTACTATGTTTTTCTTTCCTCACATATTTTATGTAAGGATCCTTTTTTTTTTCAATTGAATTATGTAATTAGATTCGTAATTCAAAACGTGTAAGAAGGTTTTTAGGAATACATTTTGTGTAAAATTACAAATACTCCTTTCAGTCAGTAATACAATCTGATTAAAAGAAGACGTTTATCTCAGGAGATATTTGTATATACAATGTATTATATACCAGACCGTTGGCTTTGAATCACTAAGTTTCTGATTTTTCAAATCTAATTTCGATATACACAAATAAAACAGTGCAGGTAACAAATCAAGTTACAAAACCAGGTAACAAATATTTATTACGAAGCTAACAACACAGTTATTGTGCAATTCATTTGCAGAATCAGATTTGTTAGTTATTTGTTCACTTCAACATAAGTTGAAGAATTTAAATTTAAATTCTACATATATGTAGAATTTCTTTGCTCATATCTAATCCAAGGATTATATTTTATATTTTGGAAAAATTTAGACCATGATTTATGTTCAGGAGCCTTAAATAAACTAGAAATTTTCATTTATAATTTGCTTATTAACATTTCTAAAACAAAAAAAAAAAAAAAAAACTGTCAACTATGAAAATAAGACATAAAGTTGTGTAGGATTATCTTTTTTATAATTGTTTGATTTTATTTTATTATACAACATATAGAAATCGTTCAATTTTAATTTCACAGTATTCTTTCAGTATCAATATTTTTTGGTAAAAGAGCGTACATCTTAAAAATTGTTTATAGAAATCATATAAATTTCTATTAAGAATAACAAAAACTTAAGTTTTTATTACTAAATATTTTTTATTGCAGTGTAATTCTGTTAAAAAAAACCCAAGTTGTTGAAAGTTATGTTTATGTACTTAAAAGTTCAAAAAGTTTTGTAATTGCGAAAAATTTCGGTTTTCAGATTTCAGTAGAAATAACATTTTTACTAGTTTCGGCGTGATGTTTGTACGTACCTATTACGTATATCTGAAAAACGATTAGCCGTAGGATGTTGTATTTAGGACTGTTGTAAAATCTAATTTTGCATCTCTCCTTTTGATTGCAATCGATTGAACCAAAAGTGTGCAAAAAAGGCCAAAATCCAAAAAGAACTTTGAGTCCTGGACTTTATTCATAACTGCAGTAATAAACTCTCATTGCGAGTTTTTCAACGATATATCATAAGTAGTACTTATTTTCATTGGTACCATAGTTATAGCCAAATAAAATTTTAATTAATGAAATATTTGGATCTTACAAAGGAAGGCACATCGGTTCGAATCAGACTTCATCTCCTTTTTCCTTTTTTTTAACTTTTTTTTAATTTACTTTCTTTTAACTTTTTTTAATTTATTTACATTGATTTATTAACAATTATTAACCTCTGATTGTAAAAAACTTTTACAATAAATAATAATTCAGTAATAACAATAAAAAAAATATGACAAAAAATCAAAAGTTATTACTGAATTAAAATTTTATTGGTTTTAAAAAATGTGTATATGTAATTTAATAAACATTATTACATATGTGTATATGAAATAGATTTGTGGAAACATCTGATTATTTAATATTAATTAAAAATTATAATTTAGAACACATTATTTTTGGATTTTCTTACGAAGAAGTTATGTGGTCTCCACGTCAGATTTTTTCAGATACTTTTTAAAATACAGATGATTACGAAACTTAACTATAATTATTTTCAATCGAGTGCAAAACATTTATTATGAAAGGGAATAACAAGGGAAATCTTAAGGCGACTGAAATGTACTCTATTGTTAAGATTTGAGTTAATCTAATTTATAAAAGGGATAATAATAGATCTACGATTTCATTTAAAAGGAGATTCTTAATGGAAATCGTATTAGAATGATAAGATCAAAAATTTCATCTATAAATAATTCATAAATGAATATTAAAATTCATAAGTTTCAATAAAAAACTGACTTTTTAGATAAATTAAGCAGTCGACTCATTATCATTTAAAATTATTTGATCAAATTGCTTTTGATAATTTTGACTGATCGTTTAATTTACGTAATAAAATTTAGCAGGTCAGAAATATTTGAACAAAGTAAAAATATTTCATTTGAGTGAAAACGAATCTGTTTCTCCACTATATAAATTTCTCATCAATCACAATTATTTATTGTATGCCCATTTTTACTTCCTTGGACGAAGTAAAGGAAATATTGTGATTGCGAAAAATTTCAAATTTCAACGGAAATATCCTGAATCCATTTTGACTAGTTTCGGCGTGGCGTCTGTTCGTATGTACGCACGTACCTCGCATAACTATAAAACGATTTGGCGTAGGATGTTGATATTTTGGATTTAAGACTGTTGTAATATCTAGTTGTACACCTTCTCTTTTGACTGCAATCGGCTGAACCAAAAGTATTCAAAAAAGCGCCTTAATCTCAAAAGATTTGGTTTTTTTATTTTTTCTTAACTGAGGTAATAAGCTTTCATTGAAAGGTTTTCAATGATATACCATAAATGTTATTTATTTTCATTGACTCCAGACTTATAATCAAATAAAATTTTAATTAATGAAATGTTTGGGTCTTACAAGGAAAGGCACATCGCTTTAAATCAGACTTAACCTTCTATTCTTTTTTTTAACTTTTTTTTTAATTAATTTTTTTTTTTATTTAAATATATTGATTTATTAATAATTATTTATTATTTATAACGTGATAACATTTATTATCACGGAACACGTGATTGTAGGAATCTCTTTACAATTAATAATAATTCAATAATAATAATAAAAAATAATGAATGGAAAATCAGAAGATATTAGCGTAATAAAATTTTATGGACTTTTAAAAATGTATGTGTAATTTAATAGGTATTATTACATATGTATATGTGATAGATTTGGTGAAACATCTGGTTACTTAATATTAATTGAAAATTATAATTTAGAAAAGTTTTTTTTTTCGTTTAAGGAAGTCATATAGTGTAAATTTTTTTTTTAATGTAATAATTATCCTACTTCTAAATGGAATCTTTTGGTTAATAATAATTAAAATAATGTATATATATATATATATATATATAATAATTAAATAAAGTAATGTAATAATTTAAGTAATTAAAGTAATTAATGTAATAATTAAAGTAAAGTAATAAATAAATAAAGTAGTAGTAGTAGTAGTAGTAGTACTTTTTAGCATTTTCGGCTTTTATTACTGTATTTAATAAGCATGTTTAAAAATACTTTATAATTGTTTTAAATATGAACGGTATTATTACCGTTAATTGTGTTGCTTCTTTTTGGAATATCAATTATTTATTTTTTACTTTTCTGTAAACAGGTTTGTAGTTTTACATTTAATTACTAGTACTTTGCATGTATTTGTTTCTTCGTTTAATTAATTATAGTTTATGAGAATCTTTTAGACCGTCATATTTTACGTTACGTGATTTCCTTATTATGAACCATTTATAAATATACAACCGTTCGTTTACAAATATGATTTTTATTAGAACTATTAATTTTATTGCAATTATATATTCATGAAGTAACAGTAATAAAATATTTGTATAAAAGCAAGAAGAGGAACTGTTCATTCTATAGTAATAAAACAAAAAATTTACAGAAAAATCAAACTATTTTTTAGCTAGACACAGTTCTTATGTTCATATCACGGCCAAGTATCGATTTCATTGGTACAAAGGTCGTTCAATAAATTAGAAATGAATTAATAGAAGTTTATTGAATATGAATTAATAGAAGTGAATTGAATTAATATGATCCATTCAACAAATAGCAATTAATATTTATCTTATTTTAATCAATTTTTTTTTAATATAATTCCCGGTTAGACTTCTCCTCCGCTCTTCGAATAACTTTTTATCCTAGCAACAAAGAATTGTTTCCCTTGCTGCTGAGCCGGTTTTGTAAGTTTGCTTTTAATTCTTCGTTGCTATGAACTCTTTAAGCTTTAACATACAGAGAACTGATAGAAATTGTAAACATGGAGATAAACTTTTTTTTTCCATTTATTCTGGTGAGTAGCTAACTATTTTAAGTCCTACGTTTAGTGTTTTTATTAGGAGGATCTTTCCCTGTATCTATTTCCTTTCCCTTTCAAGCTACATCTTTCCCCCCCCCCCGGATCACTATGATTCTGGCCCCTCCACATCTTGACCCTCCCAAAAAAATGTTTTTTCGTTTTTCTTTCAGATACATTTTTAGACTCCCAAATTTTTTTATTCCATTTTCGACTTCATACATTTTCCTTCCCCTCTCTCAACCACCCCACCCCTGCATATATGTTATACTGTAGTTAATTTGTTAAAAAGAATTGAATAAACTGTACAAACGCTTTCATTATAATTTTCAACAGTACACTCCAATGAACTGTAATTCGTTTATCTCCTTGAATGATTTCGTTAATGCAAGATTTTCAGAGCTGGATTTAAAATCTCATTCGGTTTCTTTCACCATTATTATAAGTAAAATATATTAGGTGATTTTTGAACAGTTCAATCCCCTCGTAATAATGTTCACGAGTCGTGCAGTTTTAACAGTACTGCTTGTAGCAGCCGGGAGTAGATTGTTTTTACAAGTAAAAATAAAATAAATATCACCAAATGATATTCTTCAAAATAACTTGTTTCAAGAGGACTTTCCATTGTTAAACGATTGATAATTATTTAAATTAAAGTAATTAATTTTCATTTGACAACAGAGATACCAACTTTTACTTTTGAAAGTATTATTCTTGTTATTTAGATTTTTTTTTTAGGCGCTTGTTTGTTTCTTTAATCGAAAAAAGAAGAAATGAAACGTAAATGACCTTCATAAAAGCCTATATATTAATTTAATAGTAACAAAACAACTGGTAAAAATTTATTATAAATTAAAAAATAAATAAAAACAAAACAAAACTAGTATATCAATAAAACAAGTTCACCTACATTTATAAAATAAAATGTAAAAATCTTTAAAAAATTCCTATTACTTGCACAAGTAGGAAAAGAAATAGCACTCATTATTATTATTCACAATTTTTTTTTTTTCTTTGTTTTATAGTTATTGGAAAACTTTCTTACAGCTTTCTTTCTTATTGGAAAACTTTCTTACAGCTTCTTTCTACACACGCGCGCGCGCGCGCGCGTGTGTGTGTGTGTGTGTGTGTGTGTACACTTCATTTTTTTAACTAAATACTATAAACATTAATAATGATTGTTTAACAACTGAAATGCGCATTTATTTCTAGATTATCATTTACTTCGTGTAGCATTTGATTAATTCTTAATTTTATCAAAATTGTATTTGACTAACACATAATTTTAATATAAGATAAACGATTAGATCACTCTAAATATAAATCTCTAACTTGATCGATTATTTTTATTTTTGTTTTTTTTTTAATATCTATTCTTTAATCTACTTATAACTAAACATCTTGCAGTAAAACATTTTTTTATTGATTTATCTATGATATAAACAACGCAGAAAACCTTATTTAATGAAAAAAAAAAACAAAATAATAAAAGTATATTTATGATAAAAATAAAAATAAATAATTCTTTTAATAAACAGTATTATATTTAAATAAAAAATGTAATATCCACTTGCCAACTAGTGTATTAATTATCTAAGCGCTTTCGAATTATTCCTCCATCATCAGGGATTATTGATTAATTATGAATTTTATACTTGTGTATATAAATTTTTTATAAGTAAGAATAAACACGAAGATAAAAATTGAAATTATTATTTTCCCAACGGTTGATAATATTCGTTGTGAACATTTTACTGACAAGACGTTTTCTTTTTACCCATGACTTATTTTAACAGTTGACCATCAACTGTTATTGGGAACATAATAATTTCAATTTTATCTTCGTGTTTATTCTTATTTATAAAAAATTTATATGCATAAATATAAAATGCATAATTAATCAATAATCCCTGATTATGGAGGAATAATCTGAAAGCGCTTGGATAATTAATACTCACAATTGTTGGTAAGTGGATATTATATTTTTTATATAAATTTTATAAATACCAACGGTGCTAAATGTTAAGAAAATTAAACATTATTATGTTTAATAGAAAGTAATTTATGAACAATTTATATTTATAGAATTTTTAAATATATCCTACCTTACTTATCGTCAAGACAATATTTGTTTAATTAATTCGTTTTTTTGAGTTTTCAGAAAGCAGATCTAGCAGTCGGTTCTATGACTATAAATTATGCAAGAGAAAGTGTCATTGACTTTACAAAGCCCTTCATGAATCTTGGGATAAGCATTCTTTTTAAGGTAAATATAATTTTTAATTAATCAACAGATTAACGTTCCTTTCATAAAATTTCTACTACAGAGAGAAATCTGGATTTTCCTGAATATCTTTGTTTACTTTTTTCTTTTTTACTTTCTCCGCATCAGAGAAGAAAACATTATTATAACAATAAAATGTTTCATTAGTTTTGACTTTCATTGTTATTATTTGTGTACCTGAATACATTTAAAATATTTTTGCAGAAGCAATAATACTTATTGGTGTTATTAATAACAAAAATTAGCTTGTAACTAGGGTTTATACAAAAACCGACATTTTAGAAAACCGGTTTTCGAATAGTAATTTT
>JAAAKQ030033840.1:0-17059 GCA_010016005.3 Zanna intricata
CTTCTCTTGTTCCTATACTTTTCCTGAAACCAAATTGGTCTTCTCCTAGCACTTCTTCCACTCTCCTTTCAATTCGTATGTACAGAATCCTGGTTAAGATTTTTGACGCATGAGTAGTTAAGCTAATTGTTCTGTATTCTTCAAATTTATTTGCTCCTGCTTTCTTTGGAATCATGACAATAGAAACAGTTAAGAAACTGAATCATATAAGAAATAGTTAATGAAAATATCAACGAAATAAATTAAATCCGCTTTAATTTTTCATTATTAAAATATTAGGAAATATTTAATTTCAATATTGAATTTGTTAACATTTTTTCGTTTTTGAGTTTGAAGAACTTTTATTTTCTCTGTTTTATTTTCTATGAAATTATACAATTTTTAATCTTTTTTAGCGTCATACGACACTTTTTTAAAAATCAATAATTTTTTTCACTTTTACTTAGTAAAATTTAATCTGAACCAACATAATACGCGAAATGAAAGTCCTATTACAATAAATTATTAAAAAAATGAAAGAAATCTTAATCACTCGGAAAGAATTGCTAAACTCGTGGTTAAATACACTCTCAAACAGAATCATTTTTAATTTCAAGAAAAAAATGAAAGTTTTATAAACAATTCTATTTTATTGTTAAAATTTCAATAATAAAATTATTAATTTTTCGAACAACTTAATTAATTTTTTTAATTATGAAGGTACTGTTATCGGACTGAATAAATTAACCTTCCCAACAATTTAATATTACAAAGAATTCGATTTATTTTTTAAGATTCTTTACAGATAATGTTTGGTCAACATTTGGTTGCAATAGTATTAGTTCTAATAACATTTACCAAAAACGAATCGCTGTATCATAATTACGTTCTGCGTGTACAATCAGAACGAAACTGCGTTATCATTCAATATATTTTAAATTATATTAAGGTTTGCTTAATAAATATTTATTATTAGGTTAATGACTGTACAGTGTAAATTTTTACGGTTTAACATCATGTACGTTTTATAATTTATTTAAGGTCAAGAGGTAAATATAAAAAAAAAAAATAGTACAGAAACCTGGTTAGTGTTTGACGTTGTTAATATCGATGATATCATCACATTATGTACGTATATAATTATATATGTATTATCAAATGAATACAGTAACTTTTGAAAGTACAGTAATTATGAAAGTACTTAATACAGATAGAGTACGTCTATAATAGCACTGACTTTAAAATCACTACGTAGTTGTGAAAGAAAAATGGTAAAATATGTAATATAGACTTTCTAGATTAAAACTTAACATTTATGAAGCTGGAGATTGAGAAAGACACTGATGGACGAGTAAAAACGTTCGAAGGTGGGAAACACAACTTCATATAGCTAAAAAATTATCAGTGAAGAAGAAGAATAAAAAAACAAACTAAAGAATCAGTGGGAAAAAAGAAAAGGATTATTAAAAATAAAAAATGGGTGAAGGAAACAGAAGAAAAAATAAAGAGACGGAAAAGGGGAATAAGCAGATGAAAGAGAAAAAAAAATAAAGGAAGAAAGGAAAAGTAAGTAAGATGTGAAGAAAACTGAAAAGAATAAGAAAATAATCAATAGAAAGATTTAGAAGAATCTTTTCATTTTCCATCCATCCTTTTGCCATCTAACGTGGCGGAGAGTTAGTTTCTCGTCTATTTATCCGGAAATTCCCAATTTTGAATCCTGATTCAGCCATGGCATTTTTCATACGCTGTAGAATTTTTATTAATATTATCACTCAAATCTTCACACTTATGTATTAAATAAATCCTAATAAATAAATAATAATATGTAAAAATATTAATAACATGTAATAAATAATATGTTTATGAAACACATTATTTTAAACACTTAATGATTGTATAATAAATAGTATTACAATCATTATTGTAAAGTCGTTTGAAAAATTGTTAAGGTTTTCAAATTTCATTAACTAACACTTTTCATTAATTCTAACCTTTATGTATAATATCGATCCTCCTTAAATAATAATTTAAAGTAATTTTATTTCTCTGAGTTATGGTTAGCATAAAATTAATGGAAAATATATTGTAATATTTTTTTTACGATTTTAACATTTACAATTAATTTATTTTAAACCTGTTTATTCCGTATAATTCACATGATGTAATATCGAAGTTTGAATGATAATTATCCTTTTTATTTTAGTAATATAAGAGCTATTCAGCATATACTTGTATTTTTGAAAAATGTATTAATCCAGCTGTTAATTCATGCCATTTAAACGAAAGAAATAAAATAAAACATTAGTCATTTTTAAATCAGTAAATAAATGGGACAAGTTTTATAAGATCGAAAATAAATAGAAAAATAAAGAATTTTTATAAATTATGAAAGAAATCAATTAATTCCAAGTTCGTTCAATTCACTGATGATTTGTTAATTTTGCTTTAATATGAACAATACTTTCTGACCTCTGATGCATGAATTACATTGTACTACTATAAAAACTACAGAAGTTGCGTATACATTTCTAAATACAAGATTCAAGATTCGCTAGTCAGTATTTAACACTTGGAACACCTTGAAACAAGTCTGAATGAACCGACGATCGAATCATCATCGTTGTAAATGGTTTTATATTTAGCGAAAGCAGGTATGTGTGTGTTTATATAATTCATGTTTGTTTTTTCGGATCAAATTCTAGTTATATGGTAGTAGTAACGTCACGAGTTTTATTAATTGAACAACAGTTTCTTGTTCGGTTTAATTTCTCGTCCTCAGTATAAGGTCGGCTGTTCGGATAAAATCAGTACAAGGACGTCTGTGATGTTTAAAAGACGGTACTCTCTTTAGTTATACTATTATAACTAACATTATGTCCTTATTTTATTTTAATAATTATAATAGTAACAGTAATAATAATAACTATTATTATTATTACTTTATAAATGCATAATATACTCTTCAATTTATTACAAACTTATAAGCAATTTTATATTAAATTACCATATAGTTACAAATTAATGACTGTAAAGTATAAACTTTTCCTTATCCAGTGTAAGAGATTTAAAGCCGTAAATATGGCTTTAATATTCTCTTGCAGTTTATTTAGGACAATGGGCTTCGTGAACAACAATGAAATTTGTATATTTTATGAAAGATGAAATGTAACAAATTTTATTACGTACATATTTTTAAATTGGATTTAGAAAGGGCTGATTATTTATTAATAAATTTTTTTATTCAATAACCAGATTTTCTTTAATAATGTTTTATCAAATTCTGCCTTACATATTATACATTTAAATATTATAAGTAAGGAATAATTATAAATACATATGTTTTATATATATTATACATGCAAAAGAAATTTAAATACACTATAGAAAATCGATTTTCACGTACATTCTCTTAAAAAGAAACACTAATTACGCTTAAATTTTAGGAAGGAATTCTCATTTTTAATGATTTGGTTAAAATTGGAAGATACACAATGGTACTAAGGTACCATGAATATTAATGCACAATATTTTCTAACGCCCGTGGTGTTTATTATAACACTATGGGCGCATTTGTAATATGTCGTAATTAAACTAAATGGTATAGCCATTTACAAGCAGCATTAATGGTTCCATATTAAGTTTACTGAGGAAAATTAGGAGAAAAGAAGTTTCCTTTGCCGCCTCAAAGTACTAGTTATACGTTTGTATATAATCATGTCAAGGTCTCGTCGAATTTTAGGTGAAACTTTGTTCTGTAAGTAACAAATTCATTCTTTTCGCTGCAGGGACTCATTATAAAATAAACATCATTATTTTCAAAGAAAGCCACACTGATGTGTGTCTAAATTGTTTTATAATATTCACAGCCGTAAGATAGATTTCAACAGAGAGTATAAAACAAAACATTATTATTGTAAGAAGACCGTTATAATGGACCTGAGTAACGGATTCCTACCAACTAAGAATAAAATAGTACATAATATAATCATGGGAGGAATCTAGAAAGGGGCTAAAAGAAATTTAATAAAGATAACAAGTTCGTTTAACAATTGTCTTTTGTAACAATGCCCACTGACACAACTAAACAAATGTTGTCATGTGAGAAAGAGTTACCGGATCAGGCAGGAATTTCATGGAAATAAGTGAGGATGGACGATGGTTATCACGCTTCGAGTTGGGTCCGGTCTGGCAGGTAAAGGGAATAGGAGTATAAATACTCCGGAGAGAACCAGTTGACAATCGAGTCTAACGAGACATTATGATGTGAGTGTGAGAGGACAGTTTTGCGTGATGTCAGTCTGCGAGAGAGTGCTGGGATAGAGGAGTTTGAAGAGAGAGTATTCTGCAAGCAGATCAGTGAAGGAGCGAATTTCTTGTAAATTAATTTCTACGCGATTATAGTGGAATTTAAACTTAATTCCAGTACATGAAAACGGAAATGGTTTGGTGAGTTACTGTTGGACTATACGTGAAAGAGATAGTGTACTAAATTTATCATATATTTATTTATTCATAAAATGTTAGGGTAGTTTTATTTGAGAACCGTAGAGATATTTGGGTGAAAGAATTTTGTACTTGTCTTATCTATTGTACTATTATTGTTAATACAAGATCAGAGGTTAAAAGTGTTAAGACTAGCGGTCATGCATCTTCTGTCGATGGGACTGAATTTTGGTTTTCATTATTTATCTAGTAGTAAATAAATCCTGATCAATTACATTAAATTATGTTTTGTACGTAATCACTGTTTATCTTTATCATTACTATTGTTTGCTGTTATTATTATTATTATTATTCTGATTATTATTGTGGTTATAATTACTACTTTTATAATCTGTTTTATTATTGACGTTTACAATTATTATTATCATTATTATTGTTATTGATTTGTCTTGTATATCTTATTTTTCAAACAAATAAATTGTAATTATATAAAAATTTTCAATTGGCAATCTCTCAATACTCTGATCGAGCCGCGAACACGTGACAATATACTTTTCTGTAAGAACTTTGTTATAAAATTTAATATACATCTATTCGGTAAAACACCACCACTGTTCAATTATATGCAACCTAGATTGAAATTTTATAGTCAGTTTTGTAAGGTATTTTTGTTAGGTTTCAATTAACAGTAATCTCATAAATGTGGCTTCAATATTCGCTTGCTGTTTACTTAGGAGAATAACCCTCGTGAACAAATATGAACAGAGTTACCTTATCTTTTTAAAGTAAATGACAAAATTTTCAAACTTTTTTTAAAAAATTTAATAGCGAGGAAAATGTGAATATTTTTTTGTACAAATATATCAGAGATAAAAAGAAAATTTGGAAGTAATTAAAATATTATTGTGTACAGTAAAAGACACGTCACCCTTAAATAGTAGAAAAAAATGTTAAATAATGAAATATTTTATTGAACGGATCAAATTAATAATTAATCCATAGAGAAATCCTCCAGATCGATATGTTAAGCTAGTATTTCGATTCCGTTATCGGAACAAAGTCATTTGAAAATGCTGATTCAAAGACAATTACAAATAATAAAATTAAAACAGCAGAACCAATTGCAAAATTTTTTATTGTATAACTCATCAAAGAGCGTGATTTTAAAAAAAAACCATTATAGTCGATAATTTTTTTGCTTGAGAGACGCTTGTTTATATATATATATAAAACAACAATATATATAATACTTTTGATATTTTGTTTATAAAAATGTACCATATATATTATTATTTTGATATTTTATAACTTAAAATTAAAAACCATATTAAACTATAATAAAGCTGATCTAAATAGATATTTAATTCTAGCGTTAATAAAAAAATTCAATCCCCTTCTGCAACAAGTAGTTAAAAAATATTTTATGAATACAATTAGTCACTGCTAAAACAAAAATACTGATGCACACACCCAGATGGATGGATGTTAACGCACACAGCCATAAGTAAAAAATTTTACCAAAGATTCTGACCTCTGAGGGAGCACAAAAGTCGGGTATTTCTAACGATTGTAACAGTAATAATAATTATTTTTCTATATAACAACATCCTTTAAAATACGAAAGCATATTATTGAACTAAATGATTTATGACACACAAAAATTCAAATTGAAATATAGTACTTTAAAACGAAACGTTATTTACTACAGTCAAATGAGGACTACTAGAGCCTCAATGAAAAGAAATCTGATGTGCATAAATCTAAAGTAGATTACACATAATTATGAGGTAGTAATCTACTCACTAGTAGTAGAAATAACGTCAAATGTTAGAAAGAAACAGTAAATATGAGTCATTATTCGTACTAGAAAAGCAAAAAAAATTCCTGGAACGGGTTTGAAAGTGTCTGATTTCTGGACTTTTCTTTTTAAATAAAAATAGACATGACGTTTTAAAAATTATTTAAATTATTCAGGTTTTACTAACATTATAAATTTTAGTTTCACTAATTTATTTTTTCTAAATTTGTTAGCTTACAATATTTAGAAATAATCAACACGATTTATAGTGATGACATAATGACAACCAAACAACAAATGGAAAAACATCGTGATTAGAATTAACCACAAAATTAAATAATAGATAAAGTTTACATTTTGTTCTGGTTTTTTAGAGGTTGTGGTTCGTAACTTTTTTCAACTGTCATTTATTTTAATTCAAGGCTATTCAGTAAATGTTATTAATGCTTTTAATTTTATGTATTTGAAATTCCTTTATTTGTAGTATGCATCAGAATGTCAACTGTAACATTTCATTCAATTAAATTATATTTTTTTTTAAGTTATGCACCATAAAATAAATATACTCTTATAAAAACTTTTTTTTCTTATTATAAAACCACAGAAACTAAATAGAGGTTCCGTCAATAATTATTATATTTAGAAACAATATTTTATTTTTATAATAGAGTATTTGTATTATTTGTAAAACAAATTGTAAGTTCTTTCAGTTTAAATTAAAAATTTCTCTTAGTGGCGGGTAATACTAGTGACGTTTTAATAATAAAAAAGTAACAAAAAAATTATAGTACTTTCTTTGAATTGATTATTTATTCTTATATAATGAAAAAAAAATGATACATGAAAAAGTTACTTAATATTTATTTATTTTTTTTTTTTGGGGGGGGGGGGGGCAATTTATGATGAATTTTTATAGCAAAATTATCATTATATGTTTAATAAACCAAAAATGTTTAAAAAAAATTTTTTAAATCGGAATTTTTTAGAATTTTTTCTCCGCCATTACCTCCAAAATCACCTTATAAAAAAAAATTAGATTTTTATACTTTTCTATTTATTAAATGGAAGAAACTAAAAAAATTTCACAACCAATAAATTAAGAAAAATGTACAACCAATAAAATGTTAAATAAGATGTCTTTTTTCTGGATGGTAGTGAATCATGATCAAAATTTATTTATTGTAATATTTAAAGGTTATCAAAAAAAGTAAAAAAAAAATCGAAATTTTTAAATTTTGACCGACTTTCCTACCAATATTGCCCGGAAGATTTTTTTAGGGTCATCTGCTCTATTATTACATAGGAAGACATAAAAAAAATCGGTTATAAGTGTTGAATAAAAAAAAATATAAATATTTCGATTTTTGTGGAAAGAGGATTTATGGGGCAACAATATTTTTAAAAAATGGTATGATAAGCATGTAATCATGTACTGAACATATATAAATATACTGAGCATGTATAAAGTGGTGTTATGTTTTTAACGACCCATGTAGCTTACCAACAAAATACAGTTCAAAAATTCAAAATTTTAACGACACTTTCAGAGTATATATGTTCATAGATTAGAATTTTTGTATTTTCATGTGATCTTCTCATAAAAATAAATCTGGCTGTCTGTGCATTAATATTCAGATCCTCTATTCTATGCTGTAATATAGTGAAAACAATGTAATTACTATAAAATTACAATACAAAATAAAAAAACAATACTTTTTATTGTCTTAAAATATTTCAGTAATCATACTAAATTTTATTTCAAAATTGCTATAATAAAAACCGTATTTTGAAATAATAAAGACCGTAATTTGATTTATCGATAGACTGAGAGAATAGTATTAGAATACAATGTACATAGAATCAGGATGTTAAACCAAGTTCGATCTTATTATATCTAATAAAGTTGGGTTGGAGTACGAAAGAATGATTTATAAAATAATACAGTTAGAAGGATCTAATATCCCATACAACCTGTTTTAACTTTCGGCAAATAGCAGATTAAATTAATAACAATTTAATGATTCATTGTGTTTTTTACTAACGAAAGTTTTGACTTGTTTAACCCACTCTTTCTTTTCTACGCTTTCCTGTTTCACAAATTTGAACGTAATTACAGTAATAATGTTTACACGTAAAATTAATCGATTCTTGTGAAAGATTGATTTTTATTACTTCGTTATTTCTGAGGAGAGCATTTATTAGTAACAAAAAAAAAAAAAAAAATAATTCATTGTTAAAACAAAATTTTCTTTTCGTCTACTATTGTAAATAAATAAAAACTCTTTTATTCTGATGGGTAAATAATACATTAAATATACTACCGCAAGAATGAATAGGTATTTTTTCTAGCTTCTTCAGAAAAAAAGAAAGAAAACTGTCTTAGCACTTACCTGGAAAGCTCAAAGAAAAAAGTGGTAAAAACTTTTATCAGACAGTATCACAAGATATAAAATTAATTTTAAAATCAAAAAAATAGATCTGATTAAAGACCATATTAATTATTTAAAATATAAACATATGAATTAATACTGTAGTAAATAAATGAAGATATTAAATATAATAATTAAAAAATTAATTTACAATTCAGGAGGTGTATTGCGAATTATTTAAAAAAAAAGAAACTTTCTGTAAGCTAAGTATAATAACTGTATAAATATAAAAATTATGCATTCCCCAAAAAAGTGAACACCTAAATATCTTTAGAATTCCTAGTTAACTAAAAGACTTAACTAAAGAGATTAAAATTTCCAGAAAAGTTAATCATTTAAAACTTTGCACATTTACATGCTTCTCAAACAAGCTCATAAAAATAAA
Organism: Zanna intricata; assembly: GCA_010016005.3. Classification (NCBI taxonomy): domain Eukaryota; kingdom Metazoa; phylum Arthropoda; class Insecta; order Hemiptera; family Fulgoridae; genus Zanna; species Zanna intricata. Next base: position 9,038 of record JAAAKQ030033840.1, read on the forward strand.
TAAATTAACCTGAGAATAAAGACAAAGTGTTTTATTAATTTAAGAATTTCATCATTTGTAATTTATTACTTTTATACATAACTGAGATAACATAGCATAATAATATTTGGAAATAAACTATTAATACCGGAAAATTAACGTGCTTAATAAAATAATTCAAGTCTTTCAAATAAAATTAATTTTGATTTCAACATATTTCAGATGTTGAGTTGGCGTACGTATTCTTTTTCTCATATTTACGAATGGACTAGTAGTAAAAACGAGCAATTTTTGAAACCGTGGAGTATATGTGAAGAAACTCAAGAGGATCATGAAAAAGATGATGTAGTTTACTAATCCCTGTAAGTTTTAAGTTCCTCTCTCTTTATCTGTTTAGCCTCCGGAACTACCGTAAGGTATTACTTCAGAGGATAAATGAGGATGATGTGTATGAATATGAATGAAGTGTAGTCTTGTACGATCTCAGGTCGACCACTCCTGAAAAGTGTGATTCATTGAAACCCAACCACCAAAGAACAGCGGTATCCACGATCTAGTATTCAAATCCGTATAAAAATCTTTACTAGGATTTGAACCTTAGAACTAGTTTTAAGTCCAAATGCAATAAAAATAAATAGGATGGAGTATATTCTGACTAAAGTAGATTTATAGAAAGAATAATGTTTGTGGAAATTTTCAGGTAATAAATTTTTTGTTGCGTAAATAATAATAAATTCGCGACCCCCACAGGGGTGGCGCTGATTTAAAAGTGGGGTCACGAAATTAGTAATAAAACAATAATGAAATCATTTTATGAGAAAGAAAATCATCTATTAAAAATATTTTACTTACATTTATTAGTAAATATATTAAAAAAAAATAATAAATTAATGAGATGGTTGATTTTTCATTTAAAAGTTTCTCCATAGTGGACATATGTTAGAAACACACAAAAACAAATTATTTTCAAGTGATAAAAGACGACTGTTATATTTAGTTTTTGGCCCAAGCATAGACGAAAAATCCTTTTCGGAGGGAAGATGTGGTGAAAGGGACTAATATTTTCAATACTTCTGCGACTAAATTTCCAGATTCACTTCGACGAGCAAGTCAAAACCTAATTAAATCTTCAAATGTGAATTGTACTTGTAATATTTTATCGGCAGAAATTTCGATGAGCTGGTCATGAATCTCAACTGGAAACTTGCAGCTGCTACAAGATTTTCTCTAAATGGATTCAGAAGCCACGTCTTCGAGAAATCATTTTATCTTCTGCGAAATACTCAGTAAGTTTTAGCTCACACAAATGTAACTTCATGCTGCCTAAACTGTGGTGAATAATAGTGTCTTCTTCATCCAAACTTGTTTCAATATAATCGGAAGTGAGTGGAAATATATCAAAACCTTTATTTTGAATGCAAATAATCAAGGTATCAAGCTTCTTAATGAAAACATGTACTTTGTCTGTAATTAATAAAATCTTCTTATCGTGTTCTTGTAAATTCATATTCGTCATTTAAATGCCATCAGCTAAGTAAGACAATGCCAACAAATATTCATTATTCTTTAAAGGCCTCAAGAATGGTATTTTTTTATCTTGGAAAAATACTATTATTTATCATGCAATTCTAATAGCCCGGTTAACACTTTTCCCTGCTAAACCATTTGACTTCTGTGTGGAAAAGAATTTTTCTTTTCTCCATTTCATTGCATAGATTAGCAAACAGCCTATTCTGTAATGGTTGACTTTTAATAAAATTAAACATTTTTATAAAGCTTTACAAAGAATTTTTTTTAAAGATTTGCCGACATATTTTGAGGCAATAGCATGACTTTGAAGGAAGCAATGCGTCCATTCTACCCTTGGTATAAGACGATCTTTTAATTTTTCCAGCAATGCACTGTTCTTTTCTGTTATCGCCTTTGTACTACCACTAAACACTGCAATATATTTTATCCAATCTATTTTATAGTTTTTAGAAGCTTTATATAAAACATCAAAAAGACATTGTGGATAACCAGCTATTTATTTTCAAAACAAGATATTTTCTTTGATTGATCTGTTTCCATTCATATCTCACAAATCATAAGAACTAAGAAATGTTTGCCGCACCTGTTCATTCATCAAATTGAATATTAAAAATTCACTTGAACTTGCTGAATTATCGGACCGCGAACATAAGCAGCCATGTCATCGATTCGCCTAGAGCGGAATTTTCTAGATTTTTATTGCTTCTTATCAATTGCTTATCAATATGCTTCTAACATTATAAATCGCAACATGCAATATGAAGTTTTCTGCGATTTAATGAGATATGGACATTATAGCTACTCTTATTGCTACGAGATACGATGTTTAAGGTGTACTTTTATCAGTACGGCTTTATTTACAAATAGAAGCTAGTTGATTTCTCAAAGTATGTAATTTTCTTTTGAAAAATTCCAAGAGATCCGGATGTTTAGTTTCCAAGTGTCTAATTAATTTTGATGGCTTCATACTTTCATGGGAAAGATTTGAAATCAAACAATGCACTGTGGCTTTCCATCCAATGAGGTAAAACCGTAATTTAAATAACTGTCACTGTACAATTTTGTCGTTTTACCAATCGATTCACTGGATGTAGATGGCTTACTTCGTTTTTTCACAAATTTATCCATTTTACATAAGAATCTAATTAAAAAAAAGTTACACTGTTTTACAGCACATTTACAACCGAAACCTCAATTATTATTACTATTTTCAATAAAACTACGCGTTTAAAAAAAATATAGGCACCAGACGCTCGATTCGTATTCGAAACTAAATTGGCGTTCTCTCACGCCTCTTTTAAACTTCTGAAAGCCCGACGCGTTCAAATGTATCACATGCATGTTCGAACATGACGCTCTCGCAGCTAATATTAAGCAAGCAAATTTGGAACCTGTAAGTTACTCATGTTTGTACACTTCATTTATGCTTGTTTACACACCTCACTATTGACACAGCTAAATAGCTTTAACTAGATTTCATTATGTTAACGTTGGGGGAGACATCGCGAAATACTATTTATGCATGTTTTTATTTTTGAGGGTCGTGGTGCTAAAATGGTTGCGAATCACTGTCTAAAGGTACAATAACGTACAACTTTTTAAAAGGAGTTAAACGATACTGGACAATGAGGTCATCAAGAAATACCGGTGTAAATAATACATTATATGCAGAAATAACTGTTAGACGTATGAGTATGCAATTATTATATGACCTCTGAACTCATTTAATCTCATACATATGTGCGCGGACGCAAGGTATACAGGTCACGAAGTAGTTTAAGATAGAAATGAATATTTTCAATGATTAAGTAAATAGCAGAGAAGAGTAAAAATACACGTTCTAAAAAAAAGGTAATAAGGAAAATATGCTGGTTTACAATTTACCTTGAAATTATGGAAATGTGTGGCTAATTACTACAAATAATAATAATAACATCGACATAAAATAGTGTTAATGTTGAATAATTCTGGCAATACGTTTTTATTTTGTGATAAATAAAAAGCGTAGTTATACGAGAATAACGCTGTAAAAATATACTTGCGGAATGATTCAGCCAAAAGTCTGGGTTAAACATTTTAATGGTATCAACATTTACGGATTTTGGTAGTTTGGTCTAGAAGAGATATAATGAATGGCCTGCGGTATTCCGACAGAATAAAATAAACGTTCTTGTTCTCAATCAGAAGCATTCCTTTTTCCATGTGCAACTTAGCTGGTTTGATGTATTACATTCCTTTACGGTGTTCACTAATATTTTAATTTCAATATATTTATTACATAAGATTGTTTAATTTTTTATTTTAATTAAAGGAAAAAAAAATTTACTTCATTCTTCTCCTTTCATCGCTAAATTGTTTAATCCTGATTCGATAATATTATAACATTTACTAACATGGTTATTCTTTTTGTAAATATTCCCAAAGGAGAAATTGATTTGATTTAATTTATAAGTACTGTTTATACAGTGTTCTCCAATATGAAATAAATTTTATGAGAAAAATATTTTATTTAAAATAATAGAAAAAATTAAATATACCTTTTTTTTTTATATTTATTTTTTCTATGAAAGTAGTTTTAAAAAAATTAATTTCCCTAAGACCTAATGAAATATTGTTTTTTTTTTTAGAATTAAAAAGATACTGATTGAAAAATGAATTTAAGAAAAAACGTTTGACGGAATAGCTAAAGCTTTTAAAAATACTACTACTTTAAAAAAAAAATTTCGCTGATTTAAGCAAATAAAGATTTATTGGTAATATTAATCCATCTAATTACCTTCTCTGACTGTTTAAAAGTGTGAATGACATTTGTCTCAGTAGGGATTCATTAGTCACTAAAAATTTAGATCATTCATTATTCGTGCTTTTGTTTCCATATTATTTAATTTTTACTTTTCCAGTGAATATAACTAGAATAGCTCTATATTAAAGTGGAAAATTTGATGATCATGTCAGAATTTGGGTATCAAGTTTTGGGTAAATCTTTTAGTGTATAATTAATTCATCTAGATTATAAAAACATATGTGTGTATGTGTCGCACTGTTTTTGGTATCTCAGGAACAACCGAACCAATTTTCTTCAAATTTCTCTCTAATATTTGTTTACAGGAGCATGATTTTACTATTATTTTTTTAAATTCCTTAAGCTGATGGACGATATCGTGAATAAAAACAATTTTGATATTCTTCAGAGGCATTTTATTGAAAATTCTATTTAAACAAATTTGTTACGTACAATGCATGTAATAAAAGAAAAACGTTTTTTAAAATATTAGCCACCATCTGTTAAAATCCAAATATAACTATTTTGTTCCTTTGCTCAATAAAATCCTACGGTTTAAATATTTTTCAAAATTTTTTTGAAAGTTTATATAAGTATAAACTTATAAACTTTCAATGTAGAGAGCTATTCTGAACTGAAAAAATTTTGAACTATGTTATTAAAATTACCGTAACCTCAGGGTTGGATTACCTAAATTATTAGCAAAATAAAAAAAAATACAGTTTTTAAATTAAACATACGCTTAAGGTAAAAAGAAAAAACAACCGAATATGTACTGTACTGTTTGTACTCTATCTACTTTCAGGAATATTACTTATACATAATAATATAATTTACACCTGCAACAATTGCTGAAATACCAGAAACGACATGCAAAACTTGCTGCTACTTCAAATGCGGTTAGTTTTTAAATTAATTCTGTAAGTTTTTTCTATTTTAATTAATTTCTTTTTCAAAGTTGGGAAATCCATCCGATTATCGCGGAACTCATTATGAGTCTAACTACCAGGGGGTCTACCTCCTTTGTGAGTGGGTTTGTTAATAAAACTATTAATAAACGTGAAAGTAGTCGTGAATGTACATTTAACTACTAACGTTTTATGTACTTTGAACGTAACGGAGTCTACAGAAATTGGTGACAACACAGTCACAACTGTTAAATTGGTATTATATGTTTTTTTGTTTTTTTCTTTTTAGCAATTGTTTAAAATGGAAGAAAAACGAAACAGTTTTTACGCTTTAATGTTATATTTTAAACGGTATTCTCACGCTTATTTACACCACATCACATTTAAAAAAAAAATAATGCAGCACATGTATATGTATATAGATTCATAAACAACCTACTTTATGCACAAAACATACGGAGCATTATAGAATTTCTATTACGCAAGAGCTATTTCAAATTAGATAGTTACTTCAAATCACTGTTCCCCTTCTGTTACTTCAAATCTCTTCCCCTTCTTTTGGCCTGGCTGAACAAATATTTCAGATAAATATTTTTCATGACATGACTTCCAAAAAAGGATAAGGTTGTTTTAGAATTCCTGTATCTGTTCCCGAAGGGTTCTATAATTTATGGGAAAAATCAATTTTTGTTTAGACAGCCCTCATCCAAGAAGGAAAGACTTCCGACTTAAACAAAACTATCAAAGCACCGTATCACAACCGGAAACCGGTGGGAAAAACTGATGCGGATAATGTTTGACATAGCTGACCGGCGTGTGGGGTTTCAACTTACAAAAAACTTCTTACTCCGTTTATCAAGTCCGGGAGCCCGATTTACCTAAGGGCATACTCTCGAACGGTGCCTAAAGGGCACGTACTCTCAAACGGGTCTCCTCTTCAGGCATCTTCGTTTTAATAGGGTTGTATCCTGTTTCTAATTGTTAGATGCATCCTAGTAAGGCCAGTTACTTTTATACCGATTTGAATACTAGATCGTGGATACCGGTGTTTCTTGGTGGTTAGGTTTCAACTAACCGCACATCTCAGAAATGGTCGCTCTGAGAGTGTACAAGACTACACTTCATTTACATTCATACATATCATCCTCAATCTTCCTCTGAAACAATACCTTACGGTGGTTCTGGAGAAACAGAGAGAGAAACAGAAAAAGAGAGAGTAACTGTTAAATGCAGATAGCATAAATGTCTTCACATCTAATGCAGTTCGACGTTTCATAACCGGTTTTTAAAAGAACACAAATAGGTAAAATCAGAGGTAAAGGGGTAAAAGTTAGAAAACTTTTTCTGTTTAGGGAGGATTATAATACATGTAATCAAATAAAGGGATAAATACACCATAACTCTAAGATATAGATTGAAAATTATTCCTTAATGTAAGAATTCTAAATAGAAGATCTAATATTTAAAAAAATATTTGAAAAATTCTAGCCGTTGGAAAAAATAAAATTGGTACAAATAGAATTTTTATAAGTTTTTTTTAGTAGATGTTCTTCTCTTAAACTTAATGAATCTTGTTGGTGAATAATGAAGTTTGTATTAAAAAAATAAGAAATACTATTTCTAATATGTATATTCTTTTTCTCAACATATAACCTCAAAAGTGAAATTTAATAAAGCTTAAATTAAAGGAAGGCAATTTTCATTTTTATATAGAAATTTTTACAATCTTATTAATATTCATACACACACTAAGCCTGAAAACATATAGTTAGCACGCTTCCTTTTGTATATAGTTTTAAATACTCTTTTCATAAATAGTTAATTAAACGATAACTGAACTTCTTACAAAGAACACAATTATGTAACATTATTTTCAAAACTGATTATTTATAATTATGGAATGTCATATATGTTTACTTTTTACTAACCATATTCCTCAGCTTAATAATCTTAATAGCTTAATGTTACTTTGAAATGTAGGTAAAAAAATTATAATTTTTCTTATTTAATCCAATAATCCTTTACTTCTTATTGAAGTGTGTTAATTTGCTGCGGAATCTATCTGTACTGTCATTTAGGCAGTTGTAAAAAATCAAGTTCATATCGATTTAATCACAAGATGGTAAGGGCAGACCTATTCGGAGTTACTTAACAGGAATTTATAACTACTTCTACCAGATAACATAAAAATAAATAGACAGTGATTAAATTATGTTTACGTCTAAGATTCTGATTTAGTTGGGTAAGCGAACGGAGAATGTTTGTCTACTATACTGACTGTGCAGAAACTATATATATATTTTTTTTCATTTAACGGTATTAAAAAATTACCTGCAGCTTCTCTCATGTGGAAGTTGGACCTCAAATGGCAGATTTAAATAGGTTTATGTAATATAAAAAAAAAAAAAAATAGTTCTTCAATTATTATTATCTAGGAAAAGTAGAATATACAAGTAAACTACTCGCTTAAAGAAAGGGAAATAGAATGAGAAATCGAACTCTATATCTTCGTGAAACTTGTAAGTTCGACATGCACAAAGTTAGGCAGCCTAGGGAAAGAATTGATTTTAGTACAATTTCTTCCTCTTTTAGCAGTTCATTTAATACATTCTCTACATATAGAAGTACGGTTTAGATAGGAGACGGCAGTCTTCTATCCAGGAACACAATGTCCATCTAATATTATCAGATCCGATAATGGCCAACTACACTCCGATAATGGCCAACTACACTATACAAAAACTGAGCGCCAAAATTAAAAAGAAAGGACTGCAGTTGGAGCCGGCGAAGACTCAGGTATTGGTTATGGCAGGACGTCGTAAG
>JAAAKQ030033851.1:0-36436 GCA_010016005.3 Zanna intricata
AAAAAAAAAAAAAAAAAAAAAAAAAAAAAAAAAAAAAAAAAAAAAAAAAAAAAGAGAGAGAGAGAGAGAGAGAGAGTGAGGGGGAGACCAGGTTGGACCTCGGGGGAACCATAGATTTGGTACTAAAATTCTCAGAGTTTCACTTGATACCTTTTGTAGAAAAAGTCTGTAGGGAGTATAACTAAAAAAGCTTCACAAATTTTCAGTAATAATGTAACTAAGCTTCAATACTTTTTAAACTATGGGATATCATCAAACAACATCAATTTTTTTTTTAAACAATGGTGGTAATAAAAACTGAATATGATCTACAGATTAAAAAGCACTTCTCAACTGATTGATGAGAACTATATTTTGAAAATTTATCCTTAATAAAATTAATATCCATTTTTTAAATAATGCAAAGATAGAATTTGCTCTTAGACTTAATTCTTAATTATAAATTAACATTTAGGTAATAATAATAATAAAATTAAAAAAAAATAATTTCATTTGATTTATTTTGAAAGTTGCAAGTTCTATGGTTAGAGGTCAACGCTCTAAAATATAAAGTTCAGCTCATATATAAGTAGACATTTTTCTTAATACTTTAAATACTCTGTCCTGTATAAACAGCATGCGATGCGGTTGTACTGCATTCATTTGGCATTTTTATTAATAGTTAACAACCTTAGCACTTTGTTCTTTTTAAATTTTTAGAAAATTAATTTTAAATAAAACACTGCATATAACTAACTCTAAAAAATTAGGGATATTCCATTTTAAGTCAACAAATGATCAACACATCACTATTTTTATCTTGATGTATGATTAATAATTTGCTTACCTTGTAGTGGGAAAAAAATATCTTTCAATATTTAAAAAAAAAATTTTTTCTTGCATAATAGACTATTTTCTAACTCACAAATTGATGAAAACATCCACTTTTTATGGAAGCTGTAGCACTCTTATTTTACACCATACAGAGATCAAAAAGGGCTTTTTTGAAAGAAATTTTCAATGAAATTTTATGAAAGAAAATTTACTCTTTAGTCTTTCTAAAAATACTTTTTGACTCCTGTATGATGTAAAATAAGGATTCTACAGCTCATGGAAAAAACAGCCATTGGCATTTTTTACCTGTTGGCAAGTTAGAAAATAGTTTATTAATCAAGAAAAAAAATTTTTTGTCTACTACAAGGTGGGTAGTTCACATATACCAAATATCATCAAAATCAAAAAAAGTGATGCAATAAAATTTTTGAAAATTACTTGAATTAAAATAGAGTACCCCATTACTAAGATGGGATATATTAGGTGAATACCTGGTAAGCTCCAGTCTCCATCATAGGTGCTAAATCATCTGTTAAAGGCAGCCGAGAAAAAGGTGGTGGATTTCCTCTGAAGAGCTGATGTCTATCCATTCCAGGTGCAGTACCCCATGACATTTTTGGATCTAACATCCATGAGGCAGTGTTAACATCAAGTTCTGTTCCTCCTGCTCCTAGTCCACTGTAGTTCTTCCAAGCCCTTTCTGTACCAATAGGGCGTGGTGGAACTTTTCTGTCTTCTAGAGAACCATTAGGGCCTTGGGGAGAAGATGGAGAAACATTTGGTGATCCTCCATTTTCCAAACCAGCTAGAAGGTCCCCGGTCTGGTGACTCAGAGCAGTTAATGTCGCTAAATGAGAGTAATTAGGCATTATTTCTGTTTGATAAGGATGAGGCGTCGGCAAAAAAGGCCACCGTGTCTGTCCATTAGGTCGAGGCTGTGGGTACTTTCCTACAGGATAAGAGATGACATTATTATTAGCCAACAGAGTTGGTGGAGGTAAAGGTGGCATGTATGTAGCAGTGGGAGGTGCTGGGCTATAATGAGGCGTCTGTTGTTGCTGCTGCTGATGCTGATGTTGATGTTGATGCTGATGTTGCTGTTGCTGTGGCTGTTGTTGAGGTTGCTGAGGGGGTTGCTGCTGAGACTGTTGTGACTGAGAGGGAGGTTTAATAGAACTTGAAAAATCTGGTGCTCGAGGATTTAATCTAGACATAGTGACAGTTGTTGTCGCTTGAGGCTGTGAATAACTTATTTGATGATACGGAGGATCATGTGGCACCATTTTCAAAAGTGGAGTTGAATGATCCTGAGAGAAAATAGGAGGTAATGTATAAGGCTCTGCTATTGATGTAGGCCTTCCAACTGGTGGAAGAGGTGCAGATGGAGGTTCTTGTGAGTATCCTGAAAACGTCGGGCCAGGTGGAGGTATTGGTAAGGAGGGTGGTGAATTACTACTACTACTGCTTGGCGGCTTTGAAACAGGAGAACACACAGTTGTGCCTCTGTACCCTGGTGCTTTTGAGGCATCCACCTTAAAACAAGAAAACAAAAAAAAATACAGAAACTCAAAATAACACTTCCAATAAAAAATTTCAAGGTTGTTACATTAATGTTCTTTTCCACAGCTCCAATAAAAGGATTTCTGAATGATTTTAGACATCAATACTTCACTGATTAAACATTTTTTTTATTTTTTATTTTAACACATTTCTATCCTTTCAACTGGCAAGCATGAATGTCATTCAGTTTAATCATATTATTATTTTCATTCTAATATTCCATTCATAACATTAATAAACTGATTTGGTTTACTGAACAAATGAAAAATGCATTACAACTAAAATTAAAAGCTATTTAATTACATTAAAAAATAAAAATAATATGAATACACATTTTACAAAAATAACATTGTTTTTAGAAGATCCCATCTCTGCAATAATTTCTTTAAAAAATTCTGCACCGTAAAATAAAAAAAAAAAAACCTTCATTTAATTTATAGTGTTAGAATTAAATTATTATAAACATGTGGTTCTGGCCACGATGGTGGAATACTAAATCAAAGCCATCCCTTTGTGGATTTGATTGTTTTCAATCATACCATACCCCTTTCATTTTGTTTTTACTTGGGTAAGAGACATGGAACTGTGAAAGCTAAACTCTACCTCAATCTTAGCAGAAAGCCTACTTCTAAAAGTTAGAGCAATTTTGTTACCTTGTTGGGCTCATTTGGGTGGTGAATTTGTCTATAGGGCTGTCTCAGGATTAAACCTACAACACATATTATGCGACTAAGCAGTTCCTTATTCTAAAATTTAAATTAACAACATGAAATAAGTACAGTAATTTAGAAAATAAATTGTATATTATAGGTAATCTCTGGCTTCAAACAACATGTCAGCTTTCAGAAATAATTCACGAATACTGCATAGTTACACAACACAATAAAGTGTATGTAACTTTTAAAAGATATTTGGAGAATCCTACAGAGAACATCAAAGAATATAGTAAATAATATATACATATATATTATTTTTTGTAACTAAAAAAAAAAAAAAAAAAATATTCTTATTGTTTTCTTAAACTATACCCTACCACACTATACATATACTTTTTCCAAAAATATTGACAATCATTGTTTATAAATAACACAGGCTGTTTCAACATAATCATTTTTATAATAATGAAAAAATGAGCAACTATGATGCTTACAGCTAAGATTTGGAGGGGAATTAGCTGTAACCTATTTCTTAAAACTTTCCGGTTCTTTATAGAAGATTGCTGGACATGAAAAAAGTTTTATAGTCTTTTGCATAAGTCTGCTTAAGAGCAGATTCACTTTGCAAGTTAACGATAATGAATGTTCTCTCTATAGCTTTTTTAAACATTTAATTTATGAAAAACTGTTTTGGCCAACTACTCATCTATTATTCATTATTTTTAATATGAACACCAAAGAACATGGTACAAACCTATTAAGATTTGAATTCAAACCTATGCATTCATATACAAGCCAAAAAGTACTTCATGAATTAATAGATTATTATGCATTAAAAATTCAAACTATTCTAACATCTGTGCTGCAGTATAAAATACATCAATTTTTTCTATTTTCTTAATAATTAAATAGACTAATAACAGAAATATTTAACCATGAAGTTAGACATATTAACGACTAATTTAAATTACCATTCTGAATAAAGCCTTTTTAGAAAAATATATCGGAGACTAATTTATAGACATTTATAAAATTTCTTATACTGAGCTGCATCTTTCAAAACAAAAAATTCTATTCCTGATAATAAAGTAGTACTGCTCATTCTTCAAATTTTAGCGGATTTTACCCTAGTAATTACATTCATAAGACACAATTCTTGTTTGGATCTTATTTTCATCTACTTTTGACCACTAATTTCTTTATGGGTGAAGGTTCATACAAATAGATCAGTTTACCTGAGGTGGAACATTTTCAAGGAACTTGTTAGTTGTTGGTCCAACAGGACATCCTGGTGCTCCAGTAGCTGCAACACTAGCAAAGTTCATTCCTTTCTGTGAAGATTCATTTTCTCTGCCCCACATTGACTGCTGTGCTACCTGTAAATTACAGATAATAAATTAATCCTTTATCCATAATTCAATAATTCACAACAAAAAATTTCTAAAGCAAACAATGAAAAATAACAGTAAAAAGTGTAAAATAAAATAATACATATTTGACAGAATTAATGGATATGCATTATTCAATACATTGAATAATTCTCCTCATAAGGAAAACAGCAATGGGCAAGGAGAAATTTAGTAGGAAAAGGAGTTTGCTATGTGGAAAATTAAATCTAGATTAGAGGAAGAGATTGGAAAAATGTTTTATTTGGAGTGCTTTATATGCTTTACGCAGAAACATGGACTTTAAAAAAGGAAAATAAACTACAAATTGAGGTATTTCAGATGTCCGTGTGGCATAAATTGGTAAACATCATTGGCAAATGAGAAGGTATTGGGAAGAGTAGAAGAGGAAAGGAATATATTAAATACCATCTTAAGCAGAAAAAGGCCACTATATGAGAAGAAAGCGTTTACTAATAGATGCAGTTGAAGGATTTAAATGGAAAGAGAGGAAGGGGTTAGAAAAAGATTTCAATTTATTGATGGGGTTGTGGAAAGAGGAAAATATACAGAAACAGAAACACAAGGACAAGAACAAGTAAACAGAAACCATGGCAAGACTGGTCCATTAGCAGAATGTGATGAATGAATGAAAATGAAACAATAGAAAAATATCATAAAGTATTCAAATCTTCTTTATTTAGTTCATATTTTATTGAATTACTGTTTTTTATCTGTCAAACACTTTCAACTATTTCAATTTTTATTTTAGAATAACACATTCAGTGCTGACCGTGCACATCACTGCATGGTAGCACACATGTTTTTCTATCTCATTGTTGAATCAGTATCATATGTTAGTGTATCAGAAATTGTCATATTTTGTTATTTAGTTCATTTGCAGTTACATTGAAACAGCTTTTAATTGGTGAACTTTTAAATTTAATGAGTTTTCATCACTTTTCATATCAATAGCATTCTTGACAAGATTGCAATTTAATTTCTAATTCTAGCAAGCTGTTGTCTTTTGATATTAAGGATTTAACAAAACCGTATTTCAAGTACTTTGGGACTCCTGATAAACCACTCACTTGGAAATTAAATTTTTACAATGTTGTAGTACAAGGTTTTTATAAAAATTATTAAACTCCCTCCCTATTATAACTATTAAAATGACAAACATTGTTAAATCGTTATGTTATTAATATTTAATAATGGTATTTTGTTAATATTATTTCATTTGTACGTTAATAGTATTTAAATAATTCAGTCTTTGCATATGTAATCAGATTTTGAACTTGCTAGAAGCTTATAGAGACCACTAGATGTTATGGATTCTACTAGAAACAGTAAAGTTGTATCTTTGTTTGAATTATTATTTTTACTAAAGAATGAATTTTTATTTGACAATTGGCGTTGATAAAGTTTAGTTTTGAGTAATTATTTATATTGTTGAGAATTAATAGTATTTATAAATAATGAAGATATTTGTAATAGAAGCAAATACTCGTTTCTAGTGTGTTCTAAACATCAGCTAAGCGGGTGCAATAAGGGGTTGAGCAACCCGTGGGTTGGTTCATTTGTGTGACATTTCCGAAAGGTTAGGCTGTCACTTACGCTGCGCGAAGTTTAAGATTTTTTTCATATAGATTTTGTTAAGAGCTGTAAATGTATGTTTGTTGTTGTGTTAAATAAATTACTGTGAGGAAGTTTGATATCGTGTTGGTTATTAATGAATAATCTTCTCACTATAATTGGTGACCGCGATAGTACTGTTAAAAAAATTGTGTGGAAGTCGATATCATGTTATATATGAATCTTTCGCTCACATCCACCATCCTATGATGAAACATCCTACTGTTCAATCATACCCACTTTTTTGGCTACACATAATCAATTTCAGTTTTGACTAACTGGTTAGGCAAAATCCAAATCTACTTTCTGCCTCGTTTTTAAAAATATACTCATTACTTTCATTCCATGCACCTAAACATTAGTCTAACAACACTTGACCCACATCATTCCTTCTGGCACAATAATATTGTTTTACTGTGTTACTTTCATTTGGTTCTTGACTATTAAAATCACCTATAATCAGAATTTGATGTTTTCAGTCTTATTTCTATTGTTCAACACCATAAAGTTTCAAAGTATTTCAGTTTTTTTGGCTTCTGCAATATGGGAATACACAATCCCAATTGTGGATGAACTTGATAAATATTTAATGTTTTATTTTTTCCAACTCTTTAATTTTACTTCTGTAATATCTCTAATATACTCTTGAATTTCAATATTCTTTAACAATGAAACTTTTTTACCTGTTTATCCATGATGTTATGATGCAATAAGAAACTGCTCATTCTATGTATAATTTTTTCTGAGTTCCTTCTTACTTCTCCCAAACCAAGAATATCAATTTATATTTCCTTCAATGCCTCTTCTAATTATAAAAGCCTGACTTCATTTGTCAACGTTTTAATATTAATAGTACTTCCCCCACAGGGGAGGTTATGATGTCATATGATGCAAGCCTTTTTGGGAAATGGTTACAGATGATACCAGAATAAATGTGATCTACACAAAGTGCTGTTAATTATGTAATTGTTCCAGAAACTTGTCATTTATTCTGTATGGAAGTTTTTGGATAAAAAATTGCTATTATTATAATGATAAATAAGGTTCTGAAGAAGAAGATAAAAAAAATTCTAGATACTTGCTAGGAACTGAACCCTTAGACCATCTGATTTATCCTGTGAAGTCTATAAGTATTTCCTGTATCATTACTCAATAATTCAAATTCTAAAACTACAATTGTATAGAAATATGATAAAGACTTAATAAACTATTATATATCTTATTATGTTTACAGATCTATTTTACAAAATGCTTTGCTTTTTTTAATATGATAATAAAAATTATGTCATCTTCCTAAATCCCTGGAAATGTACTTTCAAAAATTCTTTTGAACAATGAGCTGCTTCTTCTGTGGTATCAATGAACGATACTTGTCTTTAAATTTTAAAAAACCTACTTACTATCCTGTTTTATTAAAAAGTGTTTGTAATTTTTTTATTATCTGACTACATGATTTCCCTACATGATTTGACTACATGATTTGAGGTTTATATTCTAAGTGAACAATTTCCATACTGTTTTTACAATTTTGGTATACGTAATCTGATTCTATGAGGTGATCATGTAGGTTAATTGATTAATTCCAATGTTGTACGTAGTACTTATTTGAATGGGTGACTTTGATTCAATTTATTTATTTCCATGATTCACTTACAAAATAAATAAATATGTGTTGAAACTAATTAACTTTTACAATTGATCATTAGTATTTATTCATAGAACATTCATTACAAATAATCGTGCAATAGATTTTTTTTAAGGTAAGGCTGGCCACAAATGCAATCTGTGGATCGGCAGTTATCAAAATTTATTAAAAAGTTTACAGCCAGTTCAAATTGTAAACTGTAGTAAACACAATGTTTATTGCAATATATGTGCTTTGTTGTTATGTGATGTGATGTGTGTTTTGTTTGTTCTTAAATCATGTGAAACAATCTTCTTTTTTGAATCATGTAACAATCGTTTTTTTGAAAGTATTGGCAATGACATACTAATTTGTGTTAGTGATTGAACTTTTCACTAGAAGGATTGTTTTTTCTCTGTATTATATAAACACATTCTTTGTAAGTGTAAAATTTATAACCATGATCATGTGCTAGGTTTTTTCTCACATTAAGTATTTTAAAATAGTAGTCAACTGATAAGATTTGTTGTGGATTAATAGGATATATGCATAAATTTTACAAATATTTTGAAACAGCATTTGTAGTTTGAATACAGTGTAATCTAGAAAATCAGGTTTTTTATCTATTTACAATGCACCCAAAATTACACAAGTTTGTTACATCCATATATGCAAGATGACAATACAAAATCTTTTAAAGATAAGATCATCAAGATCAGATTAACATTGAGAAGTACAAGTATACAAACTAATCTACAATGAATGAACTGAACACTTTATATGGGAAACTTGGAGACACATTAACTCTAAGGATAAATAAACAAGCATATATTACATGACATCACAATGAACTTTCTAGAAACAGAGCAAAATAAAAATATATTAATCACGACGTGTAAATTTTACATTTAAAAATTAAAATTATGAACTCATCACACTTTAACAATATGATAAAAAGATAAAGAGATTTCCTGGAAAGATAAGTTCCTAGTAAGGTTTCTTTTTGTACATTAAGCAATTAACACAAAATTTATTCAAAATTACTTGTTCTCAGGAAGATATCATTTAAAATTATACTAACTATATATATATATATTACTACTACCTAAACTACTGTAAAAAATCCATACTCCTTAAACTTTGAAAACTGATTAATTTACTGAACAAACCTTTGTAAACGTATCATTAAATAGTGAATACTCTAATGCAGTATTAACAGGTGTAGAAGCTGGTGGAGGAGGGGTAGTTGAAACAGCAATAGATGATTGTTGCTGTTGTAGCTGAGGAGGTGGGATGGAGGTTTGTAAAGTTGTTACTGGAGCTGGCTGAGATTTTGAGATGGTAGCAGGAGGAGCTGGCGAAAGTTGTGGAGTTGTGCTGCTTAGAGGAACAGGCTGTGACAATACTGAAGATGATGTTTCAGTCAGTTTAGCAGCAAAAGTCTGACTAGTCACTGCAAGTGATGTCGGAGCAGATGTCACCACCACCTTTGCTGCTCTACTCGATGTCATAATTGCTGAAGTATAAGACATAGTTGTTTTTGTGTTAGAAGCAGCAGCCAGTTGTGCTGCTCGCTTTTCAGCTAAAATCAAAAGATAAAACAATCTCTTAGTTCATCATTCTTCTGATTTTATATTTTATAAAACAAAGTAAATTCTTTTATTTTTTTAACATTAACATCAAGAATTCAAGAAGCAAAACTTACTTCATTGGAATAGAATAGAAACTTACAGATTGGAACAAAAAAAGGCAGATAAAAAGTTTTAAAAATCCTATCCTACTAAACGGCATTTGTATATGTGTGCAACCCCCTTAGCTTAGCACCGGAATGTACCAGCCACTAGTGTATTTTGAAATACAATACAAACCTGATTTGTTAGTACATTTCTCTGATGATCAGGTGTATACTTGTTTTATCTATATATATATATATATATATATATATATATGTATATAGATATAAAAAGCTTAGAGAAAATTTAAAATTTAGTACTTTTTAACTAGATCAGAATTTTCAGATGAAAACCGCAAATATCTCGAAAGCAATTGGTCCTAATGTTCTGAAATGTTTTTTTGACCCCTCATCAATACTCAATCTGCTCCCAGTGATACAAGTCATATAATATTTTCATATTATATACCTGCCTGGAGGGTCTAGCTGCGAAGGTGTGCTGTAGGCATGTCCTGTAGCTAAGTTTATCATAATAAACTAATAACGTGATCACAAAATAAATAATGTTAGTCAACCATTATTTACTTATTTATTAGAATTAACTGTGTCTGATGCTTCACTAGGAAAAAAGGGACAAATGTTTAAGTTGGAAAAAATCCTGAATTCAACTAGTCTTGTGTAAATAAGCAAAGTACTGTTTGATTCAGCATGAAAGTAAAATTTTTAATCCATGAAAGAGTGAATGTTTTCTTAAATTCCAATGAATTATATAAAAATACGCAAACTGTTTTACATTAAAGAATTTTACTGGTTGCCATTTTGAAATTGTAAATCCATTTTCATATCCAAATTATAAATTAGTATATCAAATTTTGACTCGTAGAATTATTCCATTAAACACCCAATTTTGATAAAGAAAATAGATTAAAAATACTTACTTTATATATTATATATATATTGTGTAAGTTTTATATATATATAAACTGAATTACATGAAAACATCTGGTAAATTAACAGCTTTATTAAAATAAAATATATCTACATGTATGCTTACTTTTTGCTGAAGAGGTTCTGTAGTATGCTTTCTTCTTTAACAGCAACAATATATAATTATTATTTTTTAATATTAAGATTTATATGATTAAAAAATGTAAAGAGTAATAAATAATGCTCTTTTATTCACATCTAGATAAAACTGATTACTACTTATTTGAAAACTAGTAAATAGTATTATTAGTATTTCTTATAATAAGACAATCATTGGTTTTATCCATAAATAACCACTGATTTAGTCTTAAACTAACAGGTGAACTGAATATTTAAATCAAATGTATGTCTGCTGACCAATACGGTGAAGTGGCATCAGAAATCTAGGATCCGAGTTAAAATCCCAGTCAATCTTATGATATTGTCTAAGTTTATAAATAGGAAGATATTTAATTTATAATTAAACATATATATATATATATATATATATATATATATTATATGCTTAACTACAAATAACAAGAAAGAAATATTATGAATAAAACCTTATGTATGGCGGTCAATCCATCAATTGATATAAAAAAAATTATACACTATACAAAATATTTTTCGTATCCTATTTTTATTTATATATATATAAATATATATATATATATATATATATACTTTCTTTTATATTTTCTAAATATATATATTTTTTTCGTATTTATTTAATAGCCTAAAATATTTTCATAACAAATATTTCAGCAAATCAGAAATAGTCATTAAAAAAATGTTTGTAATTGTTGATTTTGAGATTTTGTTCAGTTTAATTATTCAAATATATTATTATGAAATGTTTCATCAAAGCAATGAACTTAATATATATAATTTATATTATTGATTTAAATAATTACTTTTATTTATTAAAAATAAAAATTATACCTAAATAATATATTAAATATATTCAAATGTGATACAATATTTTATTGACTCAAAAACAGCCTTTTTGGATAAATTAAATATTTATTTTATTTAAAAATGCTTTCATTATTTCGATTTGATAATTGATTTATGTTCAACTAGTATCAAACTAAAAAAGAGTTTAATTATAGATGTTCTTACCTTTAAATATTAGGAAATTGCATTGGAAGTAAATTTTATGAATTTCCATTTGTTATCACTATTGATATAACAGCAAGAATAATGCTATTGTGTAAAGAAACAGCTCTATGAAAATTACAGGTAATAAACAAGTCTATGCACGTTTAAACACAAGTTGAAACAGAGCTCTATTTGTGTGCTAATGTTATTCTGTTCAGAGAAGTATATGCATGTTCAAACAAGTTCAAGCAGCATCCTTTACAAATTCTATGTTAATTTTTCAATACATTATGCAATGTAAATTTTTAGTGAACGAAAAAATCGACATGTGAAATTTCTATTAATTGGGTACTTAATACACCAGTATTTTTCAGACAATGTCCAGGTTGCCTATCGGGTGCCCAGAGTGGATGATGGTTAACAGTAATGATACAAATTTGGGTTTAAGTTTATAGAATTATTTATAAGAAACACAGGAAATTAAACCTGATTTTTTTACAATTTAGAAATTCAAAGGAACTAACAAAGAATTAATAATGTCAAGTTTATGTAACAACTTACCAGCAGCAACAAGCCTGGGGGCTGTTACTCTTGAAGGAGGCATGGTAGCTGGGCGAAATGATACTATTAATGGCGCTGTTGTTACACCTGCGGCAACTAAATAAAATACAAGCATATTAAATTAATACAGATATGTTTTCAGTTAGAGAAATTGTTACATACATCTCAAGCATCTAGCGTAACAAATATTAAATGTGTGTGTGAGGATGTGTATATTAGAAAAAATATGTTGATAATACGTAATAAGTTGATGTATTATTTGAATTTAAAAAATATACATATACATATACATACACACACAATCCAACTATATACTGTTGCTGAAACAAATTCAATAAGCACTTATTTTACTTAAACTAGGAAAATCTTAATTAAAAGATATTTTATATACAGTAACACGTTAATAATAAAGCTGTTCAAAAATAAATGGTAGAACAGCTGAGGTTATTGGCTTCAGCTGGTATGTTAAATGAGATGCAGCACTTTTTTTTTTGCCAGTTCATGATACACAAATTAAGTTATATCGTTATTTATATAACACTAGTATCAAAAACATTCTCAGCATTGCAAATCATTTGCAATGCAAATGATTCCTCATTTGGTGCAATGTAAAATCCACTTAAAAATTTTCTAACTATAGATTTATAAGAAAAATGTAATACAAACTACTTTCTGAAGAAATTACAATGAGAAAGAACTGAAGTGCATTTCGCTCTTACATGGCACATGCTGAGTGGTCCACCTTCCTTGTTTTGAACTTGCCTGTATAAGCCAAATCAGTTTATAAAGCTGCAACAATCTCTTACACTGAACACTACTTAAGTACATAACAGTGCAAGAGTATATAGTCATATTTCTTGTCTTTGTTTTTGTACTGTTCTCAACTGCTCATATAGCAAAGAGCATAATCTTGAACATTAGCACTATGTCAACTTAACCTGCTTCAGCTGACAATCTAATACCCATTAAGCATAACAAGCAGTTCACTACAGAAGCATCTGTATATATACACTGTGAAAAAATAGCACTACCAATATTTATTATAATTATTATTATTTCATTCTTTTTAATATTAATCATGTCAAAAATTAATATTAAAAAATAAAATTAATTCATTTTTAATTGATAATGTAGTTATATACTTTATGAAAAAAATCTTGTTTTTCAATTGCACATTTTACACAAATTAAAATTTACAAAAATAAAAATAAACACAACACTTTAGAAACTAAAGCGGTTGAATATCATCATCCAAATCACTAAATTCTGAATTTCACGTATCGGCACTTTTATTACAATTACCATTTTCCAAAAAAATCTGGAAAGATCCTGTACTGTTATCAATTATGTACTCCTGTCTAACATATTCATTTTTTTGTACTTGCTCGCAATAAGGTTTCCAATACGATGTGTCCATTTTAGAAAATCAATCTTCAGCAATCTGTTGAACATCATTAAATTCAAAAATGACATTGTGGCTTTCAATGTATCATTTTACTTCAAACTACTCCATTTCAGTACAGTTTGAGTCTGGATGGTACAGCGGTTTTCATAACAGTTCACGCCTGTTTTTCTTAGCAAGTTTTATCAAATACTTTGCACTTTTGTAGTTTCAGCATAGTAGATGAGAATGGAATGCAATAATGACGTAAAATTTTTCATTAATTTTCTTCAGCCCATTTTAAGTAATTATTTGCATTCATTGAGTCATGGTAGTAGCCAGTTGTTGTACTTTCTTTCCAGGTTAATAATGTGTCTGGAATAAATCCCATTTCACCCCCCAGCATGTATAATAATCAATCTATTAACTTTAGAAAGTGCAATTAGAAGTACTCCCTTCTAAAGCTTTCTTCCAAGATTCTGTTGAAGTATGACTTGACAAAATATAAGTTTCATCAAGATATACAAAATCATTCTGTTTTTTTCTAAATTTTTTGATCAAGTAGTTTTGTTTAATCCTTATGTCATAATTTCCAAAAAGGAATTTCCTATTACTTTCAGTTTTTTCCCATTTGAAATCCAACTGTAGTAATACTCTTCTTAGGTTTCTTTTACTTCCTGAGAATCCTACTGAATCTTTTAGATGTAACAGCAATTTTGGAACAGTGGACAACTGTTTTTCTTTGAGATAAAATTTATTTACAGTCCTTCTCATTTGGCACGTGTCAAAATCATTTAGGCCTGTCAATGGTTTATCACGGATTTTATATTTTCTTGGTGAACACTGTACCCTGTAGTGAACGATGTAGCCTCTGATGGGTTTTCTTGAAATCTTTTTAATAACTCCTTTTCCTATTTCCTTACTCTTTAAACTTTCAATTGTGATATTTTTACATGCAGCAGCTCTTTTTCCTTCATACATTTGAACTGAAATAATATGCTTGTTGTGATTTCCCGCATTTCTTAATTTATTTGCTTCTTCTTTTATAAACTGGTACAGATTGTTGATTAACTCCTGAGCTTGCAGACTTAATCTTTTGCGAGTCACAGTGGATTTTATTTCTTCATCCTGCTTCCATCTATAATCTATGCTATATACTATATACCCACTACTAAACACATCAAGAAAAGTAAAACAAAGCACTGGTGAAATTCAATAAACAGATGAAAAGAATATGACTGAACATCATCATTATTATGCAGAGCTTTCTACTTGAACACATTCTATAAATATAATGGTTGTTTTTATTTTGTATGATGCTTGCTATCGACGTACATCTTTACTGTTAGTCAGTAAATTAAAATAATTAATTTATTACAAATAACTTATATGTAAGGAATTGTTTCACTTAAAGTCTTGACTTTATTATTCCACAATTTTGTTAACATATGCATCCTTTTTCATTTTTAATTGTTGGGCCATAAATTATTATACTTTGGATTTAGAAATATCTATATCATATACACAAAATATAATTAAAAGTGAAATAATTCAGAATAGTACGATTTTGATTGTAAGTAATAATATAAAATAAATTATTAAATTATACTTAACATTGAATTGAAGTAACAATTTCTTTGTTAAATAAGATTTAATTTTAATACAAATAGTAAAATGACAGACTGAATCATATCAAATTTAGTTTTCAGTTTTGCAAACACTGATATGAGAATTGTTTGTAGAATTGTTATATACAAAACACTAGCTGTTAAGACTACAGTTTTCAGATTTCATGCCCCCTACTTTACCTAAGTTGCAATTTATTTTTCTTTTCAAAATTGAACTAATTTTTAGTAGCCATTGTATTTCATACCTGGTGAGCAACTTAAAATCAAATTAAGGTGGCTTGAACTGCAATTATTTGTGAATGTCACTTTTGATACTGCTACTATTAGCACCACTACTGATTGTGTAAGTTACTATACTAGTCTATTGTTGTTAGTTGTGAAACTGATCATGCTTCAGTGCAGTATATTTTTGTTATTTGCAGTTGTGTTTTTCTAAAATGCCTTTTTTGATCAATGAAAGTGTTGCTATAGTGTAAACTTACATACATTCTAAATAGTTTTAAGAAATGCAAAAAATATTTATGGAAAAATTTCTGAATGGCAATATTCCAACAAAGAACAGTACACATGACTTGGTTGGACAATGGGGTTGGTTTCAAACACAGTACAGTGACTGAAAAAGCTGTTTAACAGACTTAAATTTAAATAAATATACAAATATTTTATAATTAATGAAAAATAATTATATAAACTTGTTAAATTTACATTTTTCAGTACTTTGCTATTTTTATGATTATTCTAATATGAACAGGAAATAAGTTACAGGCTGATACTTTTCATCTATTTCAAATTTTTGATTTAAAAATAACTTGATTTTTAAGGACAAAAAAAAGTAGTAGTTCAACGCTACCAAAGCTAAAATAATAATAACAAATTTTTTTCTAACTGTACTTTTTACAAAAAATTCTAAAAAAAGACTGTACCTCTTAATCATTTCTAAATGGAATTTATGTCTGAGAACAAGTTCTACTATTTCTCTCATTCTGGAATGAAATCATTTTAAGAAAATTTATTTACACTTTTCTGCATGTTAATTACAATATTTAAATATAAAAATAAAAACAATTCAATAGTAACATTCATATGTATAATTAATGTTATAGAATGCAATTAATGTAGTGAAGATATTCCAATTTTTGATGAAGACAATTTATCAGATTTTTATCAAAAGGTAAGTGCAAAAATTATTGTCAATAAAATAATGGAATTATTTAGTAACAAATAACTTATGTCTTAAGATTATCAATGAAACTTTTGTAATTAAGACTAATTTTTCTGCATTTCTGGCTATAATTTGGACACTGCTATATTATTCAGTATTTGTAAAGGAATCAGACTAAAGCTAACTTAAGATATCAACTTTATCTTAATCTATTTTTATATTCAAAGTTATTTTCATATAAAACTCAAAATTGCAGAATTAAAATTAGGTTTTTAAAAGATGGTCAAAAAAGTAATTCTGAGCAATTTTTTAAAACTTTTACTGGATTATTACTTACTACCATCTGTACTTCCTTACAGTGACTTTCACAAATTGATAACCTTTCAATTAAAAATTGATGGAATATATGTTTTTAGAGAAGAAAAAAATGAATGAATTAACTACTATAAATTTGATAAAATAATCTGACATAATTTTATCAGTTTCTGATCTTAATATTAATCATGCTTATTCTGTAGATTATCATCATGTGGATATTAATGACACATGCTCTGAGACAATCAAAATTAATTTTTTTTTTTATATGGATTTGAACACCTACTTCACCAGAGAAACTGGGTAATGGGAAGCAATTAAATCTAAGTTCTGAAACTGCTGAGATGTAACCGTGTTTGTTATTTTGTAAGATAGACATAATAATTAATCAATTTAAAAAAACGGTTTAATTATTTGTAAATTTTAAAATAAATCAAATTACCAGAATTGAGATTTGGAAAAGAAACTTTGCTTGTAACACTAGATCCAACTGCTCCACTAACTAGAGAAGTAACAACAGGAGTTGTCCCAGAACTTCTTAATGCAGTAACATTCTTTGCTTTTGCACTCTGAAAGTTAAATCAAAATCATTAATAAATAACAATTATCATTAGATAAAAATTTGAATGACATGAAAACAATATAAAGCATACAATGAAAACTCACACTGGCCCTTATATTTCATTAACAACTAACATCAGTAGTACATTATTGTCACCTTATATTTCAATCGACGAAGTGATCAATTACCTTACTCAAGGTCAGGAGTTCAATATCTATCATACTCATAATTTTTTTTAGAATCAATTTAATTTCTTTACAAACATAACAAAAAAGAACTGGCTAGTGTAAGAAATTACCTATTGCAAGCCAGAAGAGGTTTTGGTAGATAAATAAAAAAAAAGTTACATACTGAACAATTTTATTTCATATGGAAAATCATAAGAAAATTTTTATTAATAATAAAAATAATATGAATAGATGATAGAAATATATACTTTCATAAATGGCCATGTGATAAAGTAAGGTTAATCTGCTTAAATAGGAGTAAAATCTTGTTTATGCTTTAATTAGTAACTTTTAGGAAATAACTACACAGATATCAAACTCTTTATGAATAATTAATTAAAAAAAAAAAAAAAAATCTGGCAATACAATATTAATTAGTGTAATCACAGTGGAATTAATAGGCATTATTAATATTAGGATAATATGAATTAAATTATCAATTAGGCATAATTAATATTATTATTAATAATTAGGACTTGTAATTCAACTCAGAACAAAAATGGAGATTTCATTCCTGATTTATTACTATCTGCTAAGAAGATTATGCTGTAATTGTACATTTTCTTGGTTCTTTATTTTGCATTTATGGTATTTAAGAACACTCTCTTATATTTAAAGTATACTATTTTCTTTAAAAGATAAGCTAAAAAAAACCAGTGACAGATCATATCACAGGTAATGCTAAACTTAAAGTTGGCCTTTTGCTAAACTGGAGTCAACAAAAAGCAGAACTAACTAGAAAGAAACAAATTCCAACTTTTTGCCTTATAATAAGATTATAAAAAGATTGGGACCCACAGATATTCCACAAATTTCTTTTAATAATTCTTTTAAGAATATAACATGACTCAACTCTGTATCTATTTTTATCAGGTCTCAAGTACATAAATAGACATTAATTTTGAGAATGTTAAAATAGAAATAAAGGTCATGTAATTAAATTAACTAATGAACAACAATAACTCATCGCAATCAACAATATGTTTTAAATAGAAAAATTAAAACTACAAGCCTCTGCAGTTAAGCAGTGTCTGTGCAATGTAAAGAATGGTAGTAGTATTTCTTTTATGCTGATTTAACTTTTATTGTAAAATTATGATACTGATTTTACATTTTATATCAGAAAACAGCTTTTGTGAGATTTGCAGGTAACATGATTTTTATTAACAGTGAAAAGAAAAAAATAAAATAGAAAATAAAGAGAATACGGATTTAGGTAAAACAAGCAAACATGTTTAGTGATGAACATAGAACATCCTAAAAACAAATATAATAAATAGAAGAACCAGTTTTGATACTATAAGAATTAAATATTTTGAAACAGAAAAAATATAAGATTAAGGAAGTCAGAGAAGTTAAAACCAGGGAGTGATGACAAACAACTGTATAACAGGAACAATAATTGTTATGAGTTAAATGCTTAGGAAAAGATTCGCAAAATGTTAGTTTTGTAATGTGCTGTTATATGTTTGAGATTAAGACCCTCCCAAAAAAAAGAAGCAAGAATAAAACCAATGGAAATACCAATTTGAAGGATAATGCTGAAAATCATTTGGTTGGAGAAAGTAAAAAAAGAGGAAGTACTAAAAAGCATCACAGGGGAAAGAACTGACAAAAGCACAGGAAAATGGATTGGTAAGGAATGATCAAATTTATCAACGCTATTAAAGGAGAATGTAAGTGTATCAAAACGAACAGAAAGGCATAAGATAGAGTATCAAGCAGAAACTGCTAGCAAGTACTAAATATGATAGAAGGTACGTGTACACACCTGCATTTTTGTATGTAAATATAGATAGAGAGAAAGAGAGTAGCTGAAATAAAAGGTAAGTGTAATCAGATAATAGCTAGAAACTTTTCCCTGAACTTAAATTTCATTTTCATAATGAGAAAACTATTCTAGCAACTACTTAAATTGCTGACATAAAATCCCAGATAAACTTGTGCTAATGCGTATTTCAAAAGGCTTTTCTACTAAAAAGGCTAATATAATGGTTTGATTGCAAATTTAGTAAGTCCTGATTTATAAGAGAAATATAATTTGAGAGCAGCTAACCTCAATAATTATATAAGTTCTTGTATGTTTTCTTTAATATAAAAAAAATTAGTAATACAATAAAACTAACCTGAGATTTTTCCCATGCAGCAGCAGCCTGCTTAGCAGATTTTGGCAGCATTTGCATTATATCAACTTCAGGATCTTTAATTAGCGCCGCAATCAAGCTATGTGCTTGTCTTGTTGCTTCTGCAGAGCCTCTGTTAAACATAAAAAAATATTTTCAATGGCATCTCTACACAATAGATTAACCAATAAAATTTAATCTAAATACTTTTACTGAAAAACATTTTATCTTGAAATTCTTATCATCATAACAATATGTTGTTCTAGAACAGAGTTGAACATAATTTCTTGCAAGTATCATCATTTTTAACAGTATATGAAAAATTCTAACAAGCTTATTTTTAACATTTTCAATGACCACAATGAATATTATGTTATTAATATTATATTATTCCACAACACAGTAGGAAATTTAACATCTAGCAATTGGCAACAGTAATGATTAGTATACTACATGTGGCTAAACAAAGGTATTCACTACAGCCAGAGTAATCATAATATTTTAACTGTTTTAGTTTATTTAACACTAATTAGTCAGTAAGATATTAACTCATGATTGTTGAACTTGTAAATGTAATCTGATCATTATGATAAATTTAAGTACTTAAAAAAATAAAAAGTAATATATAATTTTATACAGTACTAGTCACCGATTGAAACATAATGAATATAAAACCAATAATAATAATAATAATGTATTAAAAGAGAATTAAGTCATCTTCTTAAATACATTTCCTTCTCTGTATAAATCTATATAAATAAAAATATTTTCATTTCATGAATTTTTCATTGATGGGATAAGAAGATTTTTCATCATTGGGGGAAGAAATGTGCAGTTGTAAATGGTGACTATATTATAAAGTAAAGTAAGTTTTTGTAGTCCATAAAATGAAATTTCATAACTTTTTTGTTTCATTCAAATACTTCTTTTGTTTTGCAAATTTTGAAGTTTGCTTACTTTTCAACTACACCTTGTTGCAAAATTGTGTTACTTTTCTCTACTATTCTATCAAGAAATAACTAATAATGCCAAAACTCAGGGCAACAATGAAACTCATGAAACAAAGCTCAAATCACTCGGCACCGTGCTTAGATCTAAAGATATATAACAGTATTATACGAGGATCATTCGGAAAGTAAAGAACGTTTCGATCAGATGAGCCGTGATGAACACCATGATCTGATGGTGGGGAAATCATTTTGGTGATTTCCCCACCATCTCTGCTGCCAAGTCATTGACCTTCCACTCACCTGGGGCCAGTCTGGCGCTAACAGTGAGCTGATAAAATTATGTTTGATTATTTATACGTCTAAAATGTGTGACAGAATTAATGATCCCGCCAAGTGTGAGGTTTGCAGTGAAATACACTTTTTGAATGCGAAAGGAGTGCGACCTATCAAAATATTTACAGACAAATAATGGAGGTTTATGGTAACATTATGAACAAAGCTTCAGTTCAAAAATAGGGCATTATGTTTAATGGCGGATGGACGAACTCAACTCAAGGATTGAGGAAAAATTTCAACAGGACAGACGTTTCATGATAAATGGACTAAATTTCTTCTTTCCTGAAATTTCATTAACTGTTCTTTATGAAATTGTTAGTGGTAATTTGGGTTACAAAAAAGTGTGTGCAAGGTGGGTCTCTAGAATTTTGACGGAGGAACACAAGAACGAAAGGAAGCTCCACTTTTTCTCAGCTGGTATGACAAAGATGGCGATGAATTTTTGAACCACACTGTTACTGGTGATGAGACTTGGATTCTCCACATTATTGCTCCAGAAACAAAATGCCAGTCAATGGAATGGCATCATTCCTGTTCTCTATCAAAACCAAAAAAAGCAAAACAAATTTTGAGCCGCAGAAAAATTATGGCTACAGTGTTCAGGGATCAAAACGGTGTTCTATTCATTGATTACATGTCTAGAGGGGAGATCATAAATGCAATGGCCTACTGTCAGATGCTTCACTGACTGCGCCATGCCAATCAAAACAAATGGGCGAATTGTTGTCTAGCAGCATTGTGCTTCTGCATGATAACACTCGATCACATTCTGCTGCATTGATGAAGAACTTGCTGCAACAGTTTTGATGGGAGTTTTTTTATCATCTGCCCTATAGCTCGGACTTGGCCCAGAGTGATTTCTATCTGTTTCCCAAACTGAAGGACTTTTAGAATGGGAGCCGCTATGGAAGTGATGACGAACTGAAAGAGGGAGTTAGTGAGTGGTTAAACAACTTGGCAGCAACTAAGTATGCAAAAGGCATATAAAAAATGGTAAATGATACAGGTGTTTAAATTTGAACAGCGATTTTGTAAAAAAATAGTTGTGTCAGGTATGTTGTAAAAAAAAAAGTTCTTTACTTTCTGAATGACCCTCTCATACAATTTTATTAACAACTGATGTGTCCTTGAGGTTATGGAAGAAAAGATTCATTTTCAAACAGTATATCCCCTCAAAAAGGGGTTAAAATATTTATGCTTTGCGATGTGAAAACTGGGTATGAGCTAGATTTTACTATATACACTGGAGCAGAAACAGTAATTGTAAATGCTGCAGAAATTTGTATTTCTGTGTCTGCAATCTCATGTTTGTTTTTCCTATATTTGAATAAAGGCCATAATTTATTTTGTGATAACTGGTACACAAGCCTTGAAAACCTTTTCAGATTTTACATGACAATAAAACTGTGGCTTGTGATCTTGTGATATACAGTAAAATCCAACAAAAGGGAATTCCCAAAAAACTTTACAAAATACGAGTAAATGTCAAAAGGTGAACATATGTTAAGAAACATGGACACTTTACTAGCAATAAAATTTGTTGATAAAAACCTGTTCATATGCTTTCTTCCATTCGTGAAAACAAAATAAAAGATTCAGATAAAATAGATTTTCAGAGAAATTTACAAAAAAAACACATGGCAACCTTGGAGTACAATAAAAAAAAATGGGTTCAGCTGAGAGATCAGACATGCAAATTAATTCATTAGACTGTCCTAGAAAGCATACAAAATGGTACATGAAATTATTTAAGAACCTCCTTGTTATAATAATGCAAAACTTATAAATTTCTACCAGGTAAAGGTAGGCAACAATCCTCAAATGTTGGATTTCAGGCTGGCAGCACTCCAAAAATTATTTGAAAAATTCACTGAACCTAAAACTAGTCTAAGAGGAAACTGTCCATCTTCACAAGAGTTCTTTGCCATTGCTTTATGCAATGGTATTTTCCTGAACCTGTCTCTCAAATGGCAGGTAAAGGTTCCAGGAATCACTGTCATTGTAATGTGTGCAAACATAGTAAAAAAAGAGCATAGAAAAGGAAGGAAACCCAATTCATGTATTAATAACTCAGGCTGCAGACACAGTTAAATCTGGAAATACCTAAGAATTGAAATATTAAATATATGATTACAAAAAATAATAATGTTTATATCCAACATAATGTACAAACTTGTTTTCAGAAAAAAAAGTTAATATAAATAGATGCCTTTCTAGTTCTGTAATTAATAATTTCTATTTTTAAATTGGACTTAAATAAGAAAATAAACAGCGATTTAAAATAATATATAAAGGCTGTACTATGAGGCACCCAACTCACCAAATCAAATATTACAACACAGGTTAATCACATTATTAAATCAATAATTATGAATAACTTTTTTAAACTTTAGTTAATATCAACTGTAGGATATCAACATAGGATTCATTTAACAGTATGGGAATAAACATTTAGCAATTTGGGATTTATTTTTGAATTTCTAAAATATGAAGCTTACTTGATTGTGATGATTCTCTCGCCTTGGCCCTTGCTCTGTTTTTCAACTTCAATATGAGCACCAGTAGCTCCTCTTATGGCATTTATGTTACTGCCTCCACGACCAATCACTCGGCTAATGGCATTTAATGGAACTGATACCTTTTTTGATCTATATGGTGAGTTAAGGTACCTGAAAATATTTAAAAAAATACAATACTTAGTTTTAATTTTATAATATAAACATCAATAAAAAACCTAACCTTAAAACTGATAGAGAAAACGGACTATTTGGCAGGAAATAGCTATATAAACTGATTGCATATGCTCTCTTTACTCCTATCACATTTTAAAGACACAAGATAATAAACTAGAAAATTCTGATTAACACCTACAGCATTTTTCAATGAAATAATACCTTAATCTCAAACAAATAAAACTTTATGAGTCAGAGAGGCTAAATTAATGCAGTACCATGAGCTGACAATTAGTATAACTTTATTTTTATCACACATAAAAATATGTATAAATAAATAAAATTTTTTGAATGCTAATAAATATTAGATATAATTATATACCATTACATTTCATTTGAGTGTATACAATCGTACATCATATACAAGTTTTGTCCGTAAACTCTTAAATTAAAGATATATCCTATAATTTAGAAAGAGAATAAAATTATATTAAAAAAAATCACAAGAATCCAGAAACAATGTTATCAGTAAAAACAATGCTAAAGTGTGTAAATGTTGAGAGATATGTCTTGTTATGACATATGCACAGGTTGACATATTACTGTGCCTTGAAATGAAGGATAAGCTTTATTCATTAATTAAAAGGTCATTTAATAATTAGACTCAAACTGCTCTGTAGCTAAAACAGATTATTTAATCAATGTGACATTTTTTTTCACTTTTTAACATAACCACCAGCATCATTTATATACTTGTTCCATCTCTGAATCAGCTTATTAATGCTTACTACAAATAAATGTTTGTCTTGATGTCAGAGCCAATTTAGCACATTTTCTTTGTTGTCATCATTGCCATTTCTTACATTACAACTTCTTACCACGTAATGAGTGCTTACATTACAACTTCTTACCATGTAATGAGTGCTTCTTAGAAAGGACCAAACAATGGAAATCCGTTGGGGCCAACAAGTCAGAACTGTACAAGGTGAAGTAGAATAGTTAACCACACTTCTCAGGAGTGGTCGACCTGAGATTGTACAAGACAATACTTCATTCACATTCATACACTTCATCCTCTGAAGTAATACCTTACTGGTAGTTCCGGAGGCTAAACAGATAAAGAGAGAGAGTGAAGTAGTACTTTCCAATGACATTTGTCAATGATTTTTCAGGCTATCTGAGGTGTGTTGGGCCAGGCATTATCTTAAACAAAATTGAGTCTTTGCAATAAGATCCAGCATTAAATAATTCCACACTGCTGGCTTCACTTTATTTGTAAGCAGGCCAAAGTAGTATGCGCTATTTATTTTTCACTGATCATCTACAAAATTGGCAAAAACTGGGCCTTTTGCATAACAAAAGATTGTCATCATGATTCTTCCTGGTGATGGATGGGTTCAGAATTCTTTCTTCACAGGTGAACTCATGTGCATCCACTCCTTGCAGTTTTTCTTTATCCCAGTTCAAAATTGTGAATCCATTTCTCATCACAGGTTAGAATACTAGCAAAAAACTATCACCTTCCTACTGATATCATTACTTCAGCTGTGTACAAATGCTAAGAATTGCATTCTTATGGTGATCTGTCAAACTCTCTTGTTACCCATCTTGCACTTATTTTTTGGCACTACTGTTTGTTGATAAAAATTCTTGGAAATGCAGCAACACTTAATCGTAATTTTTCAGTTACAATCTCAACTATAATTTGTAGGTATTCTTGGATGACAGAGTATGCAATTTTCAAATGTTGGAGTTTAAACATTAATTGCACATCCACAACAGTGCACGTCAATCACTGAAGTTCAACAGCCTTTAAATTTTTCTACCATTTATAAAAGTTTTTACAGTTCATACAACTTTATCAATATTGTTTGGTCATGCAACAGAAAATATTAATCAACTTTTCATCCTCAAAAAAGAAATCACTGCACACTGTCCGACTAATTTGCAAACATCAAGAGTAACCAACCAACTAACCATTCTAAAGTGAGATTTTGAGGTTATAACAAAATACTTTTACTTAACTAATTACAAATCATCACAGGGTACCAACCTACTGTTCCAAAAGTACCATAATGTTTTACTTTCTTACCAACTGTTTTGTCTCCATAGCTATTTGTGGCTTTATATATTGAATTACCCTCCTATTACCTTTGGCGAGTTAAAATAAAGGGAATTTGAACAAAATATAGTTCATTATATTTAATCCTTATTTAACCATAAAATTAACAATTTTTTACTTATAAATCAGTGATAATCTCTTATAATTTCTGTTAAATTCTGTTCGAGCATTACAGGTTGATATAACTAAAAATATATTTTTGACTAAAAAATAAAGTTTTTGGCTTTGGGGTTAAATTGATCACAATTAGATGTCTGGACTGGACAAGACAAAATGTTAAACTGAAACTATGCTGATAGGCAATTGTGAAGCCTATCAGGCTCACAAATTAACCTTAAAGTTAATTTTAAATTTCATGTAATAACGTTTCAAAAATTTGATAAAAGATATGATCATTGTCCTTAGCACCCGGCGGATGTAAATTATTCAGCCATTTTAGGGGTTAATAAAAATGGACAAAACAATGTAGGACACATTATTTTTTTTTCAAACTGTTAATACAGATGTCACTAGTGTTGGTAAATATTATGAAAAAAAGCTTTTGTAAAAATTTAGTCACTTGTATGGACAGTTCTGTTGTGACCTTTTGAGAACTTATAAAAACAGTTAAGAAAAACTTAAGACAAATAACATTAGAGTAAGATCGTAAAGAATACAATTTTCCAAATTTAAATATAGTTCCTGAAAAATCTCTTTGTTTAACTGTTTCAAAAGTATTTTTTCTCAGCGGAACAAAGAATTATATGAATGTGAAAATAAAGAGAAATAATACATTGCCCCTCATCACAATACTGAACAACTGGATGCTGGTTGTAGCATTTTGCTTGTATCACCTTCATCAAAATTGAAAAAAAAATTAAGCACAGATCAAAGGCCTCACCATTAAAGTTAAATAAATATGCTATATGAAAAATTAAAAAAGAATCTTGAATTGTGTTTTGACTCAAAAGTTTTTGTAAATGAAAATCCAGCTTAAACTTCTTTGTCTGAAAATTATGATCCTAATTTTAAAACTAACAGGAAAAATGTGTTTTTCTTCTAAAGAAGATAAGGTTAAAATTATTAGTCTATTTCCCCAATGTTGGACCAGGTCTAAAATAATATCAGAGTTCAGTGTGTCTGAGCGTTTGGTTAGACTTACTAGAGAATTAATTAATGAGCAAGACATTCTACCGGAGTTAGGTAAAAGATAAAACAGGAATTAGTAACGACACAATTAAAAAAAATTGTGTTATTTTATGAATATAACACAATAATAGCAGGCTACGTCCTGGTAAAAAGGATTTTGTTAGCACATTTGTTGATGGTGTCAAAGTAATAAGCAAAAGCGCCTATTTCTGATGAACTTAAATGAATTGTATGTTTCCTTTAAAAGTGAAAATCCTGAGGAAAAAATTGGAAAATTAGATCAAAGTTCTGCAAACTCTGCCAAAATGGTTATCTTGACTGGGGAATTCAAGACTCATACAGTTGGTGTCTGCCCCCACCATCAGAACATCAAACTCATTATTGATGTCTGATGGTTGAAATTTGGTCCCAAACTTAATGTTGATTATAAGTACTTAATCTTTGCGACAAGGATAACTATAGCTGTATGATGAATGTGTGCATCAAAGTCCAGGTAAGTAAGCAGTGTTTTAACATGTACAAACAATGGGTTAACAGCTAATAGAGCAGATTATAATCACTCTTCTTCATATGAAAGATGATGGTTTTTCAAATCATTAGAGAAATATTGGAAAAGCTGCAAACTCATCATTTTGTATCAGATCTCAAGCTCAGTTTTTCAAGAAGAAAAAATCACAATTAGGTGAAAAAGAATGTTTGGTGTTGGCAGATTTTACAGAAAACTTTTCATTTCTTGTTCAAAATGAGATTCAAAACCTTTATTGGTGTCAACAGCCAAGTCACAGTTTATTCAGTTTTGTGTTCTATTTGAAGGAAAATGATATATTACAACACAAAAGTTGTAAAAGTATTGTATTTGTAAAAGTATTTTAAGCAATCACTTGAAGCAAAATACAGCAACATTTTATTGCTTTTAAAAACTTTTAACAGATCATATCAAGGAAGTATATCAGAACATTAAAAAGCTGATCTGTTTTACTGATGGTGCTTCAAGACTATAAAAATAAAAGAAATTTTGCTAATTTGTGCAGTCACAAAAAAGACTTAGACCTTGAAGCTGAATGGCACTTCTTTGGATCATCCCATGAGAAAAATGCATGTGATAGTGTGGGATGAACAACAAAACGAGAGGTGACAAAGGTAAACCTGCAAAGGCCACCATTAAACAGTGATACTAAAAAAAGTTAAAAACTTTTTTAACAGAAACTAAAAAGTTCTTAAGTTGAAATGAAATGTATTCATTTTATAATCACTAGTTGAAAAACAAAGAATTTTTTAATTAAATCAGATGAGATAGCTAAGATTTTAGAAACTAAAGTACTGTTTTGACTGCTGTGAAAGAGTTGGTACTAGAAAGAGCTACCATAACTATGTTCCTCTGTCAGCAGGCATTGTAAGATGTTACTTTACTTCAAACTCCAAGATCTATGAAAACCATCCTGTGTCAAGCATTATACTACTTTCAGTTAAGGAAAAAGACTATTGCTTGTGTATATGATGATCAGTGGTGGATAGGAGAAGTGGTAGATATTAGCTTTGAAAATGACGATATGCAGGTTCATTTTTTCCAACCAGCTGGATCACATACATCATTTCAAATCTCTCAACAAGACAAGTGTGGGTACTGATTGGCAAAGCCCTGAGAAAGTTGACATCTCTTGAACTACAGTGACGGGTCATTCTCACATAAATTTAAAGAGAATTATCAGAACATATATCACAGCTGTTGGTTAAGGACACTAAATAATAATTTTTCATTGCTACAAAAATACATTACTTCATTGAAAAATAATTAAAATTTTGCTACAATTTATCTTTTCCAATTTACCTCCAGCTCAAAATCCACACCAAACACGTGACACATTGTGGGTGTATCTGTTGTTCAACAATCGCATGTGGGTTCTCTGAACCCCAAACACGGCAATTTTGGTGATTAACAAAGCCATCAAGGTGAAAATGTGCTTCATCGCTTAGGAAGATTTTGCTCGAAAAATCAGCATCCACTTGTTAATTTTTAATAATCAATTCCACGAACTCTCTTAACTGTCCATGGTCATTAGGCATCAGTTGTTGTGTTAATTGAATTTTGTAAGCATGGATATACAGATCGTTTGTGAGTACACACTGTAGAGAGCTTCTTGAAATTCGCAATTCTTGTCCACGACGCCAAATTGATGTTCCTGGGTTTTCACCAACACTCTCACGCACTGCTTCGATATTAACACTTGAACGGATTGTTTTTGGACGACCGGTGTGTTTAGCATCTCTAACTGATCCTGTCTCCCTGAATTTTTCAATTAATCTTTTCACAGTTGACGAGGTTACAACACTATTTTGTACAAAATTTTCGAACTGCAGCCGCCAAACCGTCATTATTTTTTAAATATTTTTCAATAATGAAAACACATTGTACCATGTAAGGCTCCATTTTTACTAACCCTAAACTCTCAGCTGTCAAATTGTCCTTTTTTCAGGGTTGCCAACAATTTACTGCAAAAATGGTGGCAAATTCAAATTTTGTGTTAATTTTGGGACACTTTACATAAATGTAAGGAAAAGGTACACAAAAATTAGATTCATTGTCAATCTACTTTTTCACACTGCTCTCCAGTTTTATCATTAGCAGCTACAAAATAAGCAACATTAGAGAGTTATTCTCTAATTCAGTAACAATGTGTTACTGAATAGTGACCAGTCCTATTTTTCTATCAATTCAGAAGCAGCAATCAGAAAATATTGTTCAACTGTTTGTGGATTTAAAAAGCCATTCATGACTACCATTCTACAAAATTTACTAAATAATAGAGAAGTGTTAACTTCTTACAAGTGTTGTAATTACAAACTTGTTAATTCTTAATAAGTTCAAACTAGTAACTTCTTACTAATAAGTGTTGTATTAATTAACAATGAGTGATTAGTGTATGATTACCTCCTTCATATTCTGAGAAAAATGATTAAAAATGGATGTGTTACATTAAAGGAAGGATGTATTTATTCCAAAAATCTGCAGCTGCATATACTAGAGCACAGTAATGTATACTGTGTGTTAGCATTATTTATTACCATACATCTACACATTTAAGTACAAAACAATATTCCTATAAATTCACACAAGGCTGCAGAAAGAGAAAAGAAAAAAAGACTTACTTTCTGACAACTTCTTTCCATCCCTCTTCTCTTTTATTTGCTTGTTTTGGACTGGTTGAATTTCCACTTTTACCTGAACTACTTGGAACAAGATCTCCCTCAGAATAGAGATTTCTAGAAAAAGAAAAAACGAATTAAGAATATTTCATAAGTAAAAATTGAAAATAAGTTATGAGATCATTTACATCATAAGAAGAATGTATAAAATTGTTGCACTATTTATTTCTTTCAAAATTATGTTAAAAATACAAACCTACTTCACAAATGTGGATATGTCAAAAAGTAAATGACAGAAAAAAAATTGTACAATAAATATGGCAGAAAATTTTACTTCATCTTAATTAGAAAATTGCAAAACAAGATCAGTTGTATGAAGATGTTTTTCTCACTAACAAAAGTTTTAAAATGAAAATAAACCGAAACGATTTGAAAAAACTTAATTACACTACATTTATTTAATAATTGTCTAAAATTCAACTTCTACAGCTTCCTCACAGCGTTTCTTTAGTTTTTTCAAACCCTTTTCAAGAAATTGAGCCACCAGTGACTTAAACCATGCAGTAAAGACATTATTCAATTATTCATCATTGCCAATATTACTCTGCAATACAAACCACTGCTTAAGGTGAAGAAAAAGTATATAATCGTTGGAAGTTAAGTTGGGGCTAAAAGGTGGACGATTAAAGATTTTCTGAAAAATATTTCCAATTACCTCACTAATTTACCAAGTGTAGCTGGTCATTGTCGTGTTAATGCAAAATTTCCTTTGGGCAGCATCCCAGGTTGTTTATTTTGCATAGGTCTTTAAAGATTTTTTAATGATTCATAATGCATATTGGCATTCACAGTAATTGCATGATTAATAAATTTGATAAGCAAGATAAATTCGACTATCCCACCAATACATTGGCTGTTGCTTTTCTCAACATACAAATAAGAAATTCGAGTCTCATCTCTGATAATAATGAATCAAACAATTCATAATCACCTTCATTTTTTCTAACACCACAAAATTCATGAATTTCATCAAGACACTTTTCCTTGCATGCATCGGTTAAGGTCTCTCTGACAACAATTTTTTTAAAGCTCAATCTTTTAGACAAAATTTCATAAATCAAAGATTGTGAAGTGTCAGGAAACATCAAAGACAATTCAAACATGGTGAAGCTCCAGTTTTCTCAAAATCTTTTGATTTAATCATTTTCAGAAACAATTTGTGTTTCATGCTAGGTTGGAATGAACTGTTTGGTTATGACAATACACAATGCGTAGTCGCTGTGGACTGGAATTATGGAAGTGTAATGATGAAACTTTCGTAATTATTACATTGTATTTTTATTTCATTATTTTATAGAAATTATTTCATAGAATTATTTTATATTACAATTACTGGAATATTTTATAAAAGGTGTTGGAAATAACCTCCTCCAACAATACAACATTACACATAGTTCAATTTGTTTTCAAACACTTTAATAAGTTGAGGACTGGAACATCTTGTACATATTGCAGTTTTTACTTCATCAATCACGTATAGTCTGTTGCAATACACTGCTCCTCATAGAAAATAATCTGGGGGAAACAAATTGGGCAATCATGCAGGTCATAAACCTCTCGAAAAGTTTATTCACCAGACACTTCTTAAAAAATTTACTAACCTGTTAACATGCACTATCATAGCGGAATCAACAGTAATTGATTTCCACTTCCATTAACTGACTAATGAAGTTTGTTAAAACAGCACAATAATGATCATTATTAACTATATTTTCAAAAAAGATTGGACCCACAATATGTGTTCTTTTCATATTGACCCAGAATACAATTTGTGGTTGGTGTAAAGACTGTTTTTGTAACTCATGATAATTAGTAGTCAGCTATAGTCTTGTATTCTGTGAATTAATATGCCCTCCCAAATAAAACCAAGCTTCATCTGTCAAAAACATAATGTCAACTATACCTACAGAATTTTGGTTGATAAAATCTTTAAATCATTGGCAATAATTTTGTCTTTTGACAAGATCTGTAGGTTTCAGTTCTTGAACACAAATTGCTTTATAGGAGAAAAGTTTCAGTTCTTTTCTTACAGCTTGTGCACAACAGCAAGTCTAATATCTTGCTGCTGTGCTAACTTGTGCACTGACTTTGATGGATTTCCAGCAACTGCATTCAAAATATCAAGCAGCTTTTGTTTAGAAGCTGCTGGACAAGTGGTTTTCCACTTCAATTAGCATCCTCAACACAGCCTGTTGTCCAAAAGTTTTCAATAAAGTTTCAACTACATTGTGATGAGAAACAGAAGTATCTGGAAACTTTTCAGAAAACTTGTGCTTCACTATATCAGGATACTTTTACTTTCACGACAGATGTGTTCAAGAAAAATGCAATAATCTATTGAAAGTATCTTACATTATTGATTCCGATAAACAAAACAACATGAAACGAAGCACGTTCAATCACAACTGAACAACGCCAAACGAACCCACAGGGCAACCAACCTAAGTACAGAATGCGCCACATAATTCTAAAGCATACAGCACAGCAACTTTTCAAATGTACCTTATTTTGGTAGTAGTGATCCCAATTACTTTTACAAAATATAATCTTTTAATTGGTCTTCATAACTCCATTACAAACTTCCAGCATTAAAGTATATCTCTTTAAATACCATAATGAAATCAGGATGTGCAAAACATTTAAAGGTCATTATTATTCCAATGAAACACTTGCTATATGCAGCTTTGCATATTTTTTAACAATTGTTCTTTCTGTAATTTAAAGATAAAAAATCCAAAAAATGAACTTTCCCTTTCTATGCCAGTAGCAATTAAAGTATGTAAAAATGAAGTGAAAAAGGTCACTTAATCCATTCTGCATAAAAATAATAAAACTTCACAAAAAAAGGGGAGGAAATTAATTTACTTATTAAAGTTTTATATTACATGTAAGAGTTTTTCTTTCCCTTGTTGGCCGGGATGTAGGTTTCGTTGCCAGTTGCCTCAAAATCTTCTCTATCAGCAGGATGCCGTGATGCTTCAAATATAAGATGTTTTGGCTTTGGTGAAGGTCTAGTCTTAGTTACAGTCTCATTTGAACTACTGTGGTAGCTTGACTTGGATGTAGGCACAACTTTTGGTATATATCCCTCAGTTGTTTTATGAGACATAGGTTGATTACTATTGTGTGGTTGGGATGCTGAACTTCTTCTTTCCTGAAAAATAAAAACAACTTATAATACTTCTAGTATTTTTAAAAACCATATTCCCATTAATTACAACTTAATATAACAATGAAAATAAATATATATACAAGAGAGGTTATCTCTAAAGTAAAGAATGTTTGATTGTAAAAAATTTATTCTGAAACTTTATAAACTTTTTTTATTACGCTTAAACTACATATACTCTTTACAACTTCTCTATATAATTGCCACATGAATTAAGACATTTATCCAAGCAATATACCAGCTTTAATATAACCTTGTCATATCCTTCTGCCGTCAGTCCATTTAACAACTGATTAACAGCATTTTTAAGATCATTATCACCCATTTCAGTATATATATACACACACACACACACACACACACACACACACGAGGTGCTAAAAAAAAGTTCGGGGAATTTTACCATAAAAATAAAATAGCGTGCCATAACTTTTAATTTCCACTGTCTCCTTCAAAGTAGTCCCCTTGGGCATTGATACAGCAATCCCAGCATTTTTCCCATGATTCCATGGATCCCTGGAAGTCTGCAGGTGCAAGTGTTCAAAGCATGCTCTGCTTTTCTTCCTGAATCTCCTTAATTGTGTTAAAACAATGGCCTTTCAATTGAAATTTTATTTTCGAAAAGAGAAAAAAGTCACACGAGACAAGGTCAGGTGAATAGGGTGTGTGGGAAATAACTACCGTCTTTTTGGAAGACAGCTACGCGATTGTGTTTCTGGTCGCTGTTCAACAGTCTCGATACAAATTTTGCAGTATTGCGTCTCATGTTCAAATTGTCTGATAAGATGCGTTGCACAGACAATATGACACTTGTACAATTGCACCAAAATCATGGATTGTTTGTCTATGATCTGCAACAATAGCCTTGCACTTTTACGATGTTTTCCAGTGTTGTGCTTGTTGATGGTCTTCCTGAACACACATCGTCATTGACTGTCGTTCTGTCCATTTCTGAATCATTTGTACCACAAAAAAGTTTTACTTTTACTCATACCATTGTCACCAAATGTTTCTGCACCGGGTTTTTTTAAGCATGAAGCAAAGTTTGATGCAGGTTCTTTGCTCTTTAAATTCTGCCATTTAGAACTTCGCCGAAGCAGGAAAACATAACGTTACACCGCACAAAAGTCAACAATGCAGCCTCTCACTGTCACAGTGAGCCAGAGGTTCTGTTGTCTGTTGAACAATATATAATCATAAATTATTTAACTATTATATTAATTATTTTTAACTAAGGACAGGATATGACCATCAGTTATGGTCATCCTTCTCCATGACAACACCAAGCCACATACCA
This sequence comes from Zanna intricata, assembly GCA_010016005.3. Taxonomy (NCBI): domain Eukaryota; kingdom Metazoa; phylum Arthropoda; class Insecta; order Hemiptera; family Fulgoridae; genus Zanna; species Zanna intricata. The sequence goes on from JAAAKQ030033851.1 coordinate 34,253, forward strand.
CAATTTTAATAAGGGATAAACTGGAAAAAATTCACTGGGAAACCACAGACCACTCTTCCTACAGTCCAGATTTGTTCCCTTTGTGAATATTTTTTGATGCAACCTTGAAAGAGTCAGTGGGGAACAATTTAAAAAATTGGAGACATCGAGTGCATGTGCAATTAAAAATAAGAGTAAATAAAAATAAGAACAACAAATATGTCTATAATAATAACACCAAATATTAATATGAAAATAATTTGTAAATTTTACCAATATTAAAGTTCAATGAATAGAAAAAAGAATTTGATATATAATTTTAAAGAGCTCAATGAGACAATATAAATGAATTAAAACTAAATTCTGATCACTTAATCTAAAAGGGAAATCAACAATGTATTTCAGATAGCTAGAACTATGGCTGTATCCGCCCTCTAATTTTTATCGTTGTTAGAGGTATTAGTTTATCTTAAAAAATCTTCTTGATAAGCAGGCTATGTAGTAAGCCCCAATTTAGAGTTTTCAGCCTTCAGGGAACAGGGACAGTTCTAAAATATGTGCAATTAGCTTAAAAGGTGTAACAGTAAATGATTCTTAAAACAGTATAGGATGTTGCAAGGGCAACTTAAAGCATACTATTCATACTTCCTCATGTCCCTTGGATGCATAGTTTCAATTAGTTTAAAACAATTCTTTAAATAAAGAGGAGAGCATATCTTTACTACAGTAGTTTACACAAAATTAGGCAATAATATAAGCTCTTTGAAATAACGAATAATGTGATAATCTTTCTTAGCATTAAAAACTAACATTACAGCACAATTTAAGGCTTGATGAAGCTTATTGATCTTTTCAAGTTAATAATAACAACACATTAAAAAATGGGAGTAACCAGTGCCCAAGAAATATCTAATGAGAGTGAGGAGGAAGACTAATTTTTTTAAATGATGAATATTAACAAACTCTTGGTTGCTAACCTAAGTTGAATGATTACATCAATTTAATGTTTTGTCCAAAGAATTATACAACAGAAATACCCTTTGCCCTTTGTAGCAACAGAAACACCATAAAGAAAAGTCCTTTCCATGGACTGAGTACTGATACTAAACAAAAATACTGTAACCAACAACTAAAGCATTTAATCTGTAAGCATTAAACATTAAATTATGATCATAAAAAATTGCACAAGAAATGATAATATATTTTTTAATCCATCAAAAAAAAGACAAAATAATAAAATCTCAAACTGTGTAACCATCCTTTTAAATATACAAGACTACCATTTCCTGTCACTCACTTGCTTGAGGCTTTACTCACAAAATACAAAATTGGAATTTGAATACAAAAACAAAAATTAAATCCTTAATGGCAAGCTTATTTTATTATTTGAATCATAAAAAATTAGTAATTATTCAAAAATACAAAATCTCTTAAAAGGAAATTGAACACAAATAACACAAAATGTGCTTGGAAATAACACAAAAATACAAAATGATATGGCTCATAATTCCCTACATGTTGGATTTTAGGTTTTATTTGCTATGGAAAAATATATTAGTAATCTGTATTTTTTTCTAATTATTTTACTTCTATTTGAAATATAACATGAAAAAAGTTTATAGCACTTCTCTAAATTATTATTATAATATTACCAAAATCATAAATATTGATTCAATAATGGTAGCATAAATGGCAAAAACGTAAATAAAATTTTTTACAGTTTAAAATAATGTTTTTTTTTTACCCTTTAAATATAAAAATTCAAACAACCTAAAAATGGTTTTAGTTATTTATCTGAGGAGTATTTACAACACCAAATTGAGTGAATGTCTGGGTTAGTGTGGCTGGTAATGGGAAAAATTTGCAATCATTGTTAAAACATTTTCACCCTTCTCATCCCTTTCAAGGTTTTTAGATATTTACATGAATATTACACAAACAAAAAATCAAGTTGATACCACCAATCATTGCACAGAAATTATAAAAACAGTAAAATTTTAAGCTGCTCCATTTCAACTGTTGAAACTTGGAATTTCAAAAAAAAATCTTATTAGTGTGTACTTATAACATACAAAATATACCGTATTACTTCAAATTTAAGATGCACTTTTTTTCACGATTCAACATCTAAAATAATGGGTGCGTCTTAAATTCGAGGTACTTTCTTCATTGACCACATGTATTACCGTAAAACTACCTATTATA
>JAAAKQ030033852.1:0-14628 GCA_010016005.3 Zanna intricata
CCCAGCAACTTTTTCCTGTTCTCAGACCTCAAGAGAATGCTCGCTGGAAAGAAATTTAGCGCCGATGAAGAGGTAATAGCCGAAACTCAAGCCTGTTTTGAGGCTAAAGACAAATCGTACTATAAAAATGGTATCGAAAAATTGTATGACCGCTATAATCGTTGTATCCCCCTCAAAGGCAACTGTATTGAATAATAAAATCAAATTTTATCAAAAAAAAGATTTTTTCTATGTTAACCTACGAACTTTAAAGCCGTACTGTTAAAAGTACGCTATAACAGTAATACTTCCTACAGTTATTTAGAAATTATATACAAATGACAACTCTTTCTGTGAATATTGTTTAATTTGCTAATATATCAGTTATTAATGTATGGTGGTTATATAAAATGTAGTTAATTATGATACTTAATAATATATAACAATAAATATTTATATATATTACTTCTCTCTCTTTCTGGAGGACTATCAGAACTTGAACCAGTGCTGAGTAATAAGCATGTGCGTCCACTTCTATTGCTGCTAGATCTAACTGTAACAATTCAACAAGAAAGAATACTATATGATCTTTTGTTTGCAATTGTTGATAATGGTATGCCTGGATAAGGTTATAATAAACATATTTCATTCATTCATGAACAATTAATATGTAATAATCTATTAAAAATTCATTTGAGGTAGGGTTTGAACAGTATCAAATAATACTACATGAATAAAAGTTTTTCGTAAACCACAATCCAATCTGAGAATTTTTTTCATAATAATTTAAACTGTAGAATCCAAAATTTTATCAAAGACTTTTTTCCATTTTGAAAATAAAAAAGTTAATTTTTAACTAAATTAACAGAACATTTAAAACTTAAAACTAAAAAACTAAGGATGAGAAAAATTAAATGTATTAAACCTTAATAATTGTATAATGCAATTACTTAAAATTATTTACATTTTGAAAAGTTATAACAGAGTGATTCAAAAGCATTGCCTTCCCTTTTTACTTTTGAACTATTTCAGAAAAAATTTTTTAATGTTTAGAAAGTTTATAGATCAATTACTATACTTTTGCCAATAAAACTGAAATTTTGCACCTTTTGTGCAAGCAGATAGGGCTAAAACTCGAAATGTTTAGAAGGCAACACCCATCAAATAATTTTAATTTACATCTCATTTTAATTTTAAAACTCTCATAAAGATAAGAAAAATGGTATAAAGAACTCTCTCTAATGTTGCAGCTGGTTGACAAAATTAACATTTTTCAAATTTTCTAATTATTAAAAATTCAGTAGAATATTCATTAATTTACAGAATCTGGTAAAGTAGGATGCTGTGTTTTCAATTTACTCTTATTAGCAATTGATAAATAATTTACTATAAGGTATTTTTTCATCTTATTTCACCTAAATGGTACTTACTGAATTTCTTATTTAAATTTAATGAAAACATGAGAAAGCATCTATTTGTTCATTTAACTTTGATTTAACTAATAAAAATAAATTATTAGTTTAATTAAGTTAAGGTTCAATAAACATTTTTAGTTGCATCCCACTTCTCCTGCCAAAAGTAGCAAAATTTCATTATCACTCAAAAGTAAAGTATCTTGACTTGATCTCTGTTCTCCTAAATTTTTCTAGTTTTTTCTGAAACAGCTTAAAAATCAAAAAGTAATTGCAATACTTCTGACTTATTTTGTATGCAAGCAATGATAATATGTTTATTAATAATAAAAATGAGTCTAAAGTGATGTTTAAAATATTAATACTAATGGAGGTTCTTTAGGAGGGTCCTGCCAAATTACATAGCCATGTATTTCTCAGAAAAAATAATACAGAAATGTACAATAAATATAATAATGTATTTATAAAAATATATCTGGACAAGTCTTGTATTTTAATTTGGGTCAGAGACAGCCTTAGGGTGTGGATGAGTAAGATGAAAGTTTTGAAGGGGTGGCATAATGCGGAGATTTGCTTATTGCTTAAAAAATAAAAATTTATTCATAATTTACAACTTAACTTTATGCCTCGAAATTCCTATGTGGTTCAACATAAAATATTATGTATGGGTCATCATATCAGAATAGTCTTCTTTAATAGATTCTAACAGACACAAGTGATATTGTACATCCGTACAATTATAAAACAACAGAAGTTCCGTTAAACTGGATTTTTTGGAAAAAGACAAAATATTTTTCAGTTGATCATCACCCTACGTTCTACATCTGACACTCTCTGGTATTATCTTCATGTAGAAAAGAGAGTTAAGATAAAAATAACAAAGCTAAGGTAGTAATATCATTACACTAATAATAATCATTCTTTAAAGTCATCTCATTAAAATTAATTTCTTTAAAAATACTAGATGTCTAAACAGTTCTAAATCCATCCTCAAGTAAAATCCATTTCCTATGTAAATTGATCAGTTCTTATTACAGTATTATATTTTTTCTACCACCAGTGGAAAGTTGTTATTCATTAAAAAAGATATTAAAAGAAGTCAAATGTTTTCATAACATTTTTTACAAATTTTTATGATGCAATTTAATTTTTTTTTAGCAACAACCATGTTCAAAAATTTAAGTGTTAACATTTTACTAAGGCTTGTATTCATTTGCATGAAACATATAAAATACATATGTTTTGTGCTATTGAAAATTATAAGAACTTTCTCTAAAAGCATATCTTGAAATTTTAATTAATTTTTTTTTAAATTTTAAACATATTTAGATTTTCTTATTTATTGTTTATTTTCAATTGTAGCGAAGTTATTGTGAGTGAATTTGAACCCCCATTGCATGTTAATACAGCACTTATCCAAATATTAAAAAAAATGAATGCTGTAAAACATTAAAATAAAGCAAATAATAAATAAATAATAAATTTAAAAATAATAAAAATAAAATAAAACAATATTAAAATAATAATAAATTTTAGCGGGCATAATGTCTAACCAGAATGAAGCAAGTTTAAAACTTTAATAAATTAAAAAAAAAAAACTCCTTTGAAACAAGTGTTTAACACATTTTGGAAGAAAATTGGGTATAATACAAAGAAATAATTTTCAGAGCAATGGTAGGAGGAGTTAAGGTTAACATCTTTTTGTTTTGGCACTAAAACAAATTCCTAAAGCCAGCTCTGGTTATGGCTAGTGGAAGCCTTTTCTGCTTTCTAGTTTAAAAAGGTAAAACTATGAAATACTTAATTTATGTGAAAAATGCAGATTTATAATGGAGATTTATGTGTCATAAGCTTTCAAGTCTCCATCTGCAAGGTAATACTTACACCTTATGTAATAATCTGTTTCACTTCTTCTGACTATCTCATGTAATCCCTCTACTTCCAACTACATACCACCACTAGTTCCTAAGTAGTTTGCTGTGCACTTATCATCATGCTGATTTATAAGTCTGTTTTTGCATCTACAAAATTTAGATAAAAAAACTACATCAAGAACCTGGCCAGTTGTCATGCTTATGGCAGTGCCTACACCAATTAGCAAGGAGTAACCATGACTTTGCCAGATGCCACCTAATGCAGCTGCAATGTCATGAGCACCTTCATTTTCTAACAATAGTTTGCCTACAGCTTCCTTCATTAATAGAATACATATATTTTGAGTAGCAGATAATGTAATATTGTTATAACTAATGGTGGTTCCAGAGGTTAAACAAACAAACAAATAAAAAAAAAAGAAAAGAAAAAAAAAAGCCTTTCTAAATCTATTATATCATACAGAAACAATTTGATCTTAAATCTATTCATATTGTGCAAGGGTGCACATCTAATTTTAATTTAGTGGCACTGGACTTCTTAGATTCATTTTCAGTAGCACTTGAGAAAGTTTGATTACATGTCCTCTTCAGTGTTACTATAGAAGCATCTTTGAGGTTACTTTATAATTTGGATGAAGCCAGCCACCCAACATTTTTTCTTTTCTTAAAAATTCTTTCTTGTCTAGGCTTCTTTCTTCTAATGTCTAATAGAAAGACAAACTAAAAAACACACAAAATAATTGTGTGCATGTTTTTATATAATAACAATTATTGTTATCATAACCGACATTCAGAACACTAACTCAGTTCTATAAACATACAAAAGCTTTTTATTTGGCAGTGGTTTCTTGATTGTACATCACTGTTGTCAAAGATTTTGTCCACAGAAAATGCTAACACTAAATAAGAATGAAGTTTAAAAAATGCCATTTTTGTTAGTGCAATCCATCGAAAAAATAATTTTTTGGATAACAAAAAAAGATAACTATATCATGTCTTTTATAGTTTTAAACAGAAAACAATGAACTATCGATATACTTGTATGATAGAATCAAAAAAATTAATTTTTTCAATTTTTTTCGAGGATTATCCCCTTAATATTAAGTGTAAATTAAATGGTGGCCATATTGTTTTTTGTCTTCAGTCATTTGAGTGGTTTGATGCAGCTCTTCAAGATTAATCTATGTAAAGATTAAAAAGTAACAAGGATGTTCCCCATCCTTGTTCGATGCCCTTTTTTTTATTAGCTCTTCTTTCTTATGTTCTTTGATTATTACTGTTGCAATTTGGTTTCTGTAAATGTTAGCAACTGTTCTATCTCTGTACTTGAACCCTAAATTAAAAAAAAAAAATGTTGAACATTTTATTCCAGTCTATGTTATCAAATGTCTTTTCTAAGTCTATAGATGCCATGTATGTTGGTTTGTTTTTCTTTAATCTTCCTTCTACTATTAATCTGAGTGCTAAAATTCCTTCCCTTGCCCCTATACTTTTCCTAAAACCAAACAGGTCTTCTCCTAACACTTCTTTCACTCTCCTCTCAATTCTTCTGTTCAGAATTGTAGTTAAGATTTTTGATGGATGAGCTAATAGCATTTTAAGCTAATTGTTCTGTATTATTCACATTTATCTGGTCCTGCTTTCTTTGGAATTATGATAATAACACTATTTTTGAAGTCTGACAGAACTTCCCCTTTTTTGTAAAAACTACATACCAGTTTGTATAATCTACCTATCGCTCCTCACCTACATTCCGCAGTAATTCTGTTGGTATCCCGTCTATGCCAGGAAGCTTTCTGCCATAAAAATCTTTTAATGTTCTATTAAATTCAAATCTCAATATTGTATCTCCCTTTTCATCCTCTTTGACCTCATCTTCTTTCTCTATAACACCCAGTTTTTAATTCAATTCCTCCATATAACTCTTCAATGTATTCCACCCATCTGCCTTTTCTTTTGTGTTAGAAATTGATGTACCATTTATATTTTGTTATTAGATTATAATTAATATACCACAAAATTTTCCTTAACTTTGCTGCTCCGTCTATTTTACCAATGATAATTTCTTTTTCTACTTCTGAACGCTTTTTGTGCTCCCACTCTTCTTTCGCTAATTTGTGCTTGTATTTTTTAACAGTTAGTAGGTGCTTTTACCTTCTTCTTCACTTGCATTCTTATATTTTCTACATTTATCCAGCAGCTGCAATATATCCTCTGATATCCAAGATTTTCTACCAGTTCTCTTTGTTCCATCTAAGTTCACTTCTGCCTCCATGGCTGACTGGTAGTGTCTTGGTTCGAATCGTATTCAGGCATGGCATTTTTCACACATGCTACAATTCATTCATCTCATCCCTCTGAAGATATACTTAATTGTGGTTCTGGAGGTTAAAAAAAAAAGTTCACTTCTGCTGATTTATGAATTTCCTTTTTAACTTTCTCACATACTTTTTTCATATTTTCCACATCATTTTACTCAGACCTCTTGTAATGTCCTCCTCAAAATTTTTCTTTACTTCCTCTTTCTCAATCTTCTCTAAATTCCACCTTTTTCTTTAGGTTTTTAAACCCCAATTTATATTTCATTATCACTAAATTAAGGTCGCTATCAATTGCCTTATTTGCCTTTTCTGATACTTGCATTCCAATCTCCAACTATTATTAAATTTTCAACCCCTTGTATGTGTTTAATTACTTTGTCAGTTTCTTCGTAAACACATTGTATCATGGAAACATCATCATCATGGATACTTGTAGACATATAGACAATAATCATTGTCGACTTAGTTTTTGATTTTATTGTTATTACATTGATTCTATAGCTCTTAAGTTTTTTGAAATACTCTACTCTGTTCCCTGCCTTCTAATTCATTACAAAACCTACTCCTGCTTCCCTTTATTTGACACTGAGTTAATCATTCTAAAATCACCTGACCAGATCGTTTTCCTCTTTCCTACTTACAGAAGTATTTCATAGAAAAAAAGAACAATTATTATGTGGTGAGATGAAGTTAGACTTGAATAAGTTACACTTGTTGTCAAGTGTACTTCTGTATTGAAAAAGAAGAAAGAAAAATTGGAAGCATTTGGAGTGCAGGCAAGACAGAAACTAGAGAAATTAAGTGGACAGATAAATTGAAAGGGCAGAATTAAAGAGAATGAATGACAATATAAGCTTACATACAGATAACAATTGTGACATTCTCACAAACCAAACATACATATTTTTATTTTAAATTTATAGTTTTTAACTGATGACAATAAATTATTATAGTTGTAACAATTTTACCTTGTGAATTTTATATACTTGTATTTTTATATTTTAATTCTAAATTATTATAAGATCAGTCCTCCTGAAGATGGTGGAATAGCTGAAAACATTTGAGGCAATTAAATAATCTGCTGGTAAGCTGATTTTAGTGTTATATTTAAAATTAAATTATATTTTACTGAAGGTGCTATATCTGCAAAACTTAATTTAGAATATAAGCTTAATCAGAAAAATTCAGAGTAGGAGAACTGACAGGCTAGAATTCATCATGAAAGGAGATGGGATAAAAATATGATGAAAGCAGAGCTAGAAGGATCACTAGGAAGTGTAAAAAAGGAAAGATTAAAAATATTAGATGATCTAAAACAAACTGGAACTCTCATGATATCAAATGATTAGTTAGAAATAGAAGAGAATGGAAACAGACATGATGCAAAAGCCTGCCTCAAGGCAGTTAATAATGAATTAACTAAGGTAGATCACAAGCATGTCCACCTGACTACTTATTTTAAATATAAAAGTTTAATTTTGGTAGGTAATTATGTAATTTACTAAATAAAAGTGTTGTTTGGGAAAGTTATTTTGGTAGAGATGCTACCAAGTTATTTTTTCTCAAGATTTTCAGCATCTCTGAAGATCACATCTCAGAAGGAGAGACTTTGGCTAGCCAAATGCACCGCTGAGGTCTGAACTGGGTTGCTTCAGCATGACAGGTGTTTTGATGACTGGAACTGCTGTAGCATTAAAAGTTAAGGGGATGCCATCCGGTGCTTCAGATGCCAAAGTTATGACCATATTAGCAAGTTTTGTCGTGTAAATGTTGTTTGTGATCATTGTGGCGGCGACCTAACCTGAAAAGCTGTGTGGACAGAGATAAGCAGTTCCCGTGTCTGGCATGTGTTAAATTTAGTGGAAAATTTGACCACCTGGTTACCAGCCGTGATTGCTCAGTTATCTTCGGGGATTGGAACTAAATATTAATAAGACTGACATGCACAGAGAATTTGTTTATTTCCGGTCCGGGCTTTCTAATGTTGATGTTATCTACAAGATCTCTTGTCAGGTTGGTTCTTACTTGTGTACCGAGTTGGCTCCAACGGCTTAGCGACCTTGAGCGGCACCATCGGCTCTTACCCTACGACTTAAGTCTGGTGTTTTATTGTCGTGTTTACCGGAAAGCTTTTACTAGGCCTCATGTCGCCGTCTGTCACTACCCCAAGTGTCGCGGAATAATGCTGTTGGATCTCCCTTACCAATGCGATGTCTGTTTGAAGAGGTTTGTATCTTAGAGAGGTTTGTCGATGAACTGCAAGCATCGACATCCCACTGTTCGTCTGCTGGTTCGACATCGATTTGCGGGCTCATCGTGACCGACGGCGTGCAAATGTTTGGGGCTCTGTAGAAATAGCCGCTCTATTAAAATTTTTTCGGAATAATACTGATGTCTCTCTTTGTAATTCACTTCTAAGAAATGCGTAGCCATTTAAGATCAATAAACAGATAACAGACCAAGTGGCTCTTCTTCGCCATGAAGACTTATTGCCCTCTACTTCACTGGTTCTTAATTCGGGAGATGATTCTTCACGAGAGTGTTCTGAATTTGATGTGTCTTCTGTTTCCTTTTCTTCTATTTCATCTTTGGGATCTGCGAATACGGTTTTGGATGATATTGTCGACCATGGTGACAGGCGGTATTGGTTAGATTTGGACCACATCCACCCTCTGGCAACTGAACTGGCTTTGAAGTAAGAGGAGGATGTCCTCCCGGATGCGGCTTGGATTGATGACTTTGTTCAGCGTCTTATGCAGGTGTTTTACAGACTTATCGTGATCTTCGGTGTCGCCCTGTGGTCATCAGCTTTGGAGGAAGACTGGGATTGATAGGGGTCGTTTTAAACGGAAGCGTTCTGCCACCACGCAAGAATTATTTAAGAGAAATTCATCGAAGCTGGGTGAGCTTGTGCGTGAAAATAATGTAGGAGACTTATTCCCTGATGTTGATACAACTCCTCCGATCTCTCAGGTCCGAATATCGGGTCTGAGACAACTGTTGGACAATGCGATCTCTCGTTGCCTTGTGATTCTGAGGAGACTGTTTGTGGGCCGATAACCTGTTCTGCGGTCCGTCTTCTTCTTAAGCGCACAAAACCTAAGAGTGCTCTAGGTCCGGATGGGGTTCTTCGTCAGATGCTGATGGGCGTTCTTAGATTGGTGGATCTATTAGCTGGCCTTTTTAATCTGTTGTTGTGAACGAGTCACTACCCAGTTGGAGGCTTAACCTAACCACCTAATCCCAAAAGAGGGTAAAGATCTTTTCTCGGTGTCTGGCTGGCGCCCTATAACAGTTGGGAACCTCTTCGCTCGGCTATATAGTAGTGTGATTGAGAAGAAGCTTCGGACTTCGGTTAAATTTTCGTCTGCTCAGTGTGGCTTCACATCTGGGAACGGCTGTTTCGTCAATGTTCAATTGATGAACAAGGCCGTTTCTCCCGGTAAGCGACGAGGCCTTTATGCAGCCGTCCTTGACATTAGTAAGGCCTTTGATTGCGTCTCCCATGCTGCCATATTAGAAGTTCTGCGTTCGCAGAATTTCACAATTGTCTGAGGAGTGTTGTTGTTGGAATGAACTATGGGAACTGAACCAAGATTAAGGATTGGTGCTGGACTTGGGGCTGCCATTTATGCGTGGGGTGAAGCAGGGCCACCCGCTATCCCCTCTCCTTTTTGATTTAGTCATCGTCCTACGCTCCAGCGGTTGTGTGATCTTCCTGGAGGCTTTACTTTGAACGGCGCTGCTACTTCGGTCCTGGTGTTTGCTGATGATGTAGTCGTGCCTTTTAAGTAGCGAAGGATTGCAGCTGGTCTTTTCTTTGGTCTCCAGCTATTTATATCAAGTCGGCCTTGGACTATCACTCGACAAATGCGGAGTGTTTGGGATTCAGAAGTACGAGAAAAGCTGGATTAAGATGGAACCGAAGGTGATGGTTGAAGATGTTCCTTTTGGATGCACGGAGGTGAGGAAGAGTTGAGATATTTGGGTACCTATTTTAGTGTTGTTAATAGTATTTCTGGCTTTTGCAATATTTCTTAAATGACTCTGACCTGAGAAAGAGTTGGGCGATTGGCTTTGAAACCCCGCCAAAGACTAGTCGATCCTGATGTAAATGTGCAATGCCGGCGCTGTCACTCCAAGCTTGAGACTCTCATCCGCGTTTAGGGTGAGTGCCCTGCAGGACAAACTGGTCGTCTGAAGAAGCGTGATAAGATTATAGCTGTCATTGGAGCTAAGGCAGTCCGCTCCGCCTTTACTGTTGCCTGAGAGCAACTATTTGGGATGAGGTCTCCTTGATACGGTCTGATCAGGTTATTAAATCGCCAGAAAGTGCCGTAAGATGCCACAGTCCGCATTGAACAGTTCTTCTCACTCGTGGATGAAGCTCGTGAGAAAATGTCGACATATCAACCGATAACGTCTGCCGTCATATCTTCTATGGGCGTCGAGGTGGTACAAGTTTCGCCGATTGTTATCGGAGCACCAGGCTTGATCAGCTTTACAGTTAAGAATTTAAGAACTCTTGGCTTTGGCCGTCCGTAGAGCTTAAGGATCTAGTGATGGATGTTGTTAGTAGCTTGATTTCCATCGCCCGAGTCCACATGGACTGTGACTGACGCCGACGATTTTCTGCAGGTGTTGGTGTTTGGCTGACTGAAGCCAAACCTAAACCGTGATTGAAAATCTATGTCAGCCGATGCGCCCCGTCGTTGGTGTTGGACTCGTGGGGGCAATGGTAATTTCGGTGAAAGATAGCCCCATGCGCGGAGCTCTGTGGGGACCCTTTTTGGAACTCTCCTTGTAATGAGGCCTTGGGGATTGGCAGGATGATGAATTGGCCTGTCACTGGGTTCACGGTAACGATATTGTATCACTCTTGTAGAGAGAAATAACTTTTAAGACTTCTCTACGCATTTCGGGACATTGTTGGCGTTTCTGTCATCCGAATATTTCATTAAAAAAAGTTAATTGGTGTAAAAGAAAATCTTTTAAATACTTGAAAGAGTTGATTTTTCTGAATAGTGTTCTATAGAATATTATTGAGTATTGAGAAGAGTGTTATAGACATTTGTAATATTAAGAGCTGATGAACATATAATACTAATATTTAATTCTTTCACTATAAAAATAGAGCAATTTTTAGGAAATATTAATGTGTTGTACTTGTTTTAAACGTGGTTTTCTAGTGAAATAAATTGTTTAAAATATTAAAAAAAAATTTTGGAAAAAAAAAAGACTAATTCCAAAAGTATTATTAACTTTATCACTTACCTGATCTAGTGAGAAAATTATGCCTAGCTCTCTTACTGACATAGGGGGAATTTCCAGACATCATGATGGCACTGTCAGAGTCTGAATGGTATCCTGAAATGTCACTGGAGTCTTCATCCTCCCCTACTTCTTTCATCAATTCTAGCACCTGCAAATAATGATTACATTAAATGAAATTGAATTTTATTATATAATCATTTTCCTTAGTGACAAAAATAATTTGCATCAACAAGTTACTGTATGATTTAACTAGACGCAGAGATAAACTGTTTACAAATATTTAACAAAATCATTATCCTTATAATGATTTTATAATCAGTTAGGATAATGATAATGATTTAGGACAAGGATAATGATTTAACAAAATCATTATCCTTATAATGATTTTGTTAAATATCAGAGATATTCTCTTTCCAAATAAAATTTCAATTAAATTGAAATTTCAAAATATTATTTTGGAACTTAAAAATTCAATATTTATCTAAGCAAAGAGCAAATTAATGTATGTATTATAAACATTTACTGAAATACAGACAAATTATGTAACATTTAAATAGAAATGTACATTAACAATTTTATAGAAGCATAACATAATTTAGTGCGTATGAATGAAAGCTATCAGCTGATAAAAGAAGCATTTGGTGCTAGTGACTAGAATTTTGGACAGAAATATTATTTATTTTCATAAATGTTCTCTGAAGTATTACAGGTGTTTAAACCCAATGGGCAATTCACTGAAACAATTTGAAACCAATTGCTTAGCTGGTGTTACTATCTCTCAGTTAAGTTTTTTTAATAAAAAATACAAATCTTTTATCTGCTTTTTTAAAACTTTCTTCATGGTAATGAATGTTAAAAGTGCTACACTAGAAGCAGATTAGCAATAACCAGAAAAATATTCTAAATTATTGAAATATGTTTTGAAAAAAATAGTTAAAAATTTTATGGCATTCAATTTTTTTAATAATAGATTACTGAATGGTTATTTTAGCCTAACTTTAAATCTGAGCCTACACCAAATAAATCTATGAGTTAAAACAGTGATTTTCTTAGAAACTATTCAGAGAAAGTGCCTTAAGACAAGCAAATAAAACAACAAACTGATTTCAATAATCCAATATAATTAATTAAAATAATCCAATATAATTGATTTCAATAATCCAATATAATTAAGCCATTGGGTTGGTCTAGTGCAGGGGTATGGTGAAAAACTTTTCAAGGTTAAAATTCTTTTAAAGATTTAATTATATTATTATTTTAAAGATATTATTTTAAGATATATAATTATTTACTACACTGATTCATAAACAAATTCCATAATAAAATTTTGTTTACTTAAATGAATCATTTTTGTATTAAAATTTTTAATATTAATATTTCATTTGCCCTGTGAAAAAAGTTTTCTTTCCAATTTGGCCGGAGTTAAAAGCTGTGGCCATGCCAGGTCTAGTGGCAAACTTGTATTGTAAACCAGCTGATTTCAAAGTTGAAGTTCTCAGGTTCAAATACTAATATAGGTAGTCAATTTTATTTGTATTTGAATTTCGGAAATGCATGTTCAGAACTTGATCAAAATTACACATTTATTGGTACAGTTACATTACTTCGATAAGTTACTAATGAGTTTAATTGTTGATACAGCTATGAATAAAAGTATTATTAATTAGAACATAATTATTGAAATTTTATTTGTATGACAACAGAAAATAAATATATCATCTGATAATATAATTTTAACAGACAAAAAAATAGTCATTTAGATACACTCCTTTCACAGATCAGATTTCAATTTGGCTTAAATATATAAATCATATTTTAAAAATATTATTTGGATAAAAAAAGCAAACATTAAATGTATTTGAAGAAACAAACCATTAAAAGCTAATCAATCATTAAAAATAATTATTCATTGTGAGTAAATAACGAAAAATTCTGATGAATGGAAAGTTAAATTACGAGACAAAAATTAAAATAATCATGGCACAGTTTTTTCATCTTTCATTAGACTCACCTTTCAAAGTGCCAATGCCTCTACTAAAAAACTTTTTCCAGGCATTTGAACAGGTGAGTCTTTAAATCCAATCAGTTTTTTTTGTGTTTTAAGTGTCTGTGGTTGTCATTCATAGATGTAAACAAGATTATTTTTATGCAGCTTCTCAATTAGTTCTTTCTTAATGATATTATATTATGTAATCTGCACAAGTATTATGTACAGACTGTCCACTTTTGCTTCAAGCTGCCTGAGAAAAGATTTAATTTTCTTCTAGTGGTCTCTGCACTGAAGACATGGATATCAATTACCTGTTTGTCTACCTATCTCTCTTTTTTATTCTGTTCAGCATCTGGAACTACTGTAAGGAATTACTTACCTACCTAGAGGAAATTTATGCAATTTTTATGATTTTTTAGAACATGTTAGAGTAGATGCTATGCCATTGTGCAGATGCACATCTACTGCTATGAAGAAGTCAACTTTTCTAGGTTTGATGGAAAAATGTTTATTAAAAGAATTAAGACTATTTGTTGTAAAATAAATTAATTAAATTTTACCTGATTTTAACCTGATGTACTTTTAAATTTTAACCAGTTTCAACTAATTCAAAGATTTTAATTTCAAAATTTTAATTTATTTTTAATTTTATCTTTCTTTCTTTTTTCCTGTTTAGCCTCCGGAACTATCATAAGATATTACTTCAGAGGATGAATGAGGATGATTTGTATGAGTGTGAATGAAGTGTAGTCTTGTATAATCTCAGGTCGACCACTCCTGCCGGCCTCTGGGGTGTATGCATTATGGGTAGGCGCGAGTGGTAGCGTCTTGGCTTTTCATCCGGAGATCCCAGGTTCAAATCCCAGTAGGCATGGCATTTTTCACACACCGCTACAATTCATTCATCTCATCCTCTAAAGATATACCTTAATGGTGGTTCCAGAGGTTAAAAAAAAAAAAAGGTCGACCATTCCTGAGAAGTGTGGTTAATTGAAACCCAACCACCAAAGAACACACTGGGTATCTAGTATTCAAATCCATGTAAAATTAACTACCTTTACAAGGATTTGAACCTTAGAACTCTCGACTTCGAAATCAGCTGATTTGCGATGTCGTGTTAACTATTAGACCAGCCTGGTGGTTTAATTTTATCTGGACTGCATATTATTTTAACTAGATTTTAACAATTTTTTTAATGTTTTAACTTTATTTCATCATTTTTAATTATGATGATTTTAAATCATTATGACAAAATCGCTTTCAAGCTGATTTTAAATTTAATTATTTCTTTTTCTATATTTTATTGAGGAAAATAAGAAATATTTAGGAATTTTAATCATAAAAGTGCTGAATTGGGCTCTTGTAGGGTGCATTAGGGGTCAGACTTCATTAAACTGAATAGGAGGATGGCATAGTAGTGGGGGATTCCTCTGTCATGCAAGGTAATATTTTCAAAATATCAAGGATGACAAGTATAGCTTTATTTATTAATTTTAGAAATTGCCAGAGTATTATGTATATTCTACCTGTTGTTTTTGTTTTTTCTTGTTATACTTGGTATTATTTGACACATCTGGTCTGTTAGTAATTTTAGCAAAAAAAAAAAAAAACCAAATTATAATTTTCACTTATTGCTGTATGTTTATGTATTACATTCACTAAAACATATTTGGTTATATTTAAACACATTATACTAGACAGTTATTACTTTTAAGTTATTAAAATGTGAAAGAATATATTTATAATTTAAAATTTTTTTATGAGCTTCTAAGAAAAAG
>JAAAKQ030033863.1:0-10362 GCA_010016005.3 Zanna intricata
GGAAGCTCAGGACCGAGTGAAATGGAGGAAGTCCAGCTGATACCTGTCTGAAGATAGATGCACAAGAGAGAGAGAATACAATTGCATAGGTACTGTAACTAATCAAGAGTTAAAAAACATAGCTATGGCATCTTTTTTAAAAGCACATCTAAACTCATTTGATTGAGGACGTGAAATGACTAATTTTTTTAAATTTTCATGAAAAATAATTAGTTTTTAAATTAAGTTTAACAATAAAACTGAACTAAAACGAAATATTAAAATAATTAAAAACGTTTCATAGCTTAATTAATCTGTGATTTTGATTCTGCACTATGGCTTTATTAGGATAAATCTCCCTCAGAAAGATGTGCAGCAGAGCGGTTTTTAGTTTAGTTGAATTAATATATATGTATCGTATATATTCATTTATATTTCATCAAGCTCCAGAGTAGGGGGATTCCTAAAATCATGGTTGAATAAAAAACGATAAAAAGTCATAAATAACTAAAGACTATTTTTTTAAAATTTATTTTCATTTAAACAAATTTTTATCAAAATATTTCTGATTTCAATTTTACTATCCAATCAAATAAAGTAATATTTTTTATATATATTTTTTTCAAAACGACTGATCAAATAACATTTTTTAATTTATTTTATTTACTTACTTAATCATCTTCTTAAAATGTCGTACGATTGAATATTTTTCATACTAAATTACTTTAACTTTCTTAAATTATTTATGTATATATTAAATTGGAAAGGATGTTGTGTGATGTGGGTGTATTGTAATGAATGACATTTTTTTTTGTTTTATTAAAACTATAATGAAATATTTTATTCAGATTAAAGAATTTTCCAGTATTTTTTCATTTATACTTTTATAATTAAAAGGTTTTTTTCATTTATACTTTTATAATTAAAAGGTTTTTTCTTTTATTTATTTTATACTATTATATTTTTAAATTTGTATTTAAAAGATCTTGCTTGGTATTATAAAATAATTTGTGTCATTTATTTATGTAATGAATCGCAGACACTTATTATTTTTTTTTATCAATATCAAAAATTAAAATACGAATAAATTTTATTTCGTGTTTAATTTTTTGTTTTATTTTTGAAAAAAAAAGGAAGTTAAATTTCAAATTGCTTAACTAATGAAATTTTAGCATTTTATATACTAATGTATAATATTAGTGTATGTATGTATATTGTATACTAATGTATAATACTGTAATGAAGAAAAACAATTAAATAAAAAGTATTACTTAATTTTAATCTACCCATTAAAAATTGTTTAATTATTTTAATAGTTTTTATTCTTTAGAACGATCAATCTTTAGTTTATTGCATATGCCATTCATTACATATAACTGTTACTGAAATTAATGAATAAATGTACATTACGTTTATTTTCAAACTATATTTTATTGTATTCTAAAATTACGTACTACAGAGAGATTACATAGTGTAGTTTATATTTCATATCGTTTTTAAAACATTTAAATAAAAGACTTTTATTCAAAACTGTAGTCAATGTACGGGGTACTGAAGAGAAGTCTACGATGAGTGCGTCGACAAGTTTCGCGATGTGCACCAGGGGCTTGTCCGCTTGATCCAAACACGGTGAACGCGGGTTCCACTTGGCTGGGACGTGGTACAAATGGCACCTTCTCCCAGGGTACTTCGCGCCTCTAAAACAGTGCCCATTATCTTATATTAAGATCGATAATTTTATTTGTTACAGAGTAACGAGGATTTTGAATTAAATAAATTTTTATGTCCTTTTCGGTAAATGAAGGTCAACATTTGCGACTTTTTGTAAAAATTACTTTCATTAAAAAATTTAATAAGTTTTGAAATCTATTATTCTTAAATTATCCTATAATTCCTTTTGCTTATTAACTAAATTTATCGTGAATTAACTATTTAATTTTTCTAGTTGTAATCAAATTAAGATAAATTAAGCTATCGAACTAAATCAACTAATATTTAAAAAAATTATTTAAAATTCATAAAATTGTTTCGATTGGATCATAAATATTATATTAATTTAATTATTTTATAAAAGACATTGTAAAAAAGTTGGTAAATTAAACCGTGTAGTTAAAAGAAATTTAATAAGTAAAATAAGGTTTTTAATTCATTCAAAATCACTAGACAAATGTATAAAACCGGATGACATAAATAATTTAAACAGGATATATCCTTTATATTATTTCACCAACTATACACTTTATAAATTTACTTATGAAAAATTCATTTTAATGTATAAATAAGTTTAATTTTTAATTTTATTTTTTTATGTTATAACTGAAACCTATTTTTTTAATCACTTATTCATGAATTTTATTAATTTGTTTTTAATAAACTTATCCAAAAATGATAATTTTATAATATGAATTAAAAATTAATTTTTTTACGCCTTTATTAGTTCTTCATATATTACTTCTACAGAGATTTCTATTTCATCAGAATGTTTTTTAGAAATTAAATTCAAATATTAGAAAATATATAAATATATATATATATATATATAGAAATATACGAGTACGTTTACCATCTATATTTAATACATCTATTTAAATTTTAATTATATTTTTGATTTATTTCTCACATAGTGTTCTAATGAAACTGAAATCTTTACAAAAGTTCTGAACATAGAGGAAAAAATAAATTATTGAGTATAAAAATTAATTTTTGTAAATATATATACTTTGCTGTAGGATGAAGCTTTTTGGACTATATATTACCTTATTTTATGTCAGTTAATATTTTTCAGAGAAAAAATCTATAGTTACAGTCTTGTGTAATATGTTTTAAATATCTTAAAATGGTATTAATTGTATTGTTAAGAGAATTTTCAAAATAAATAAAATAAATTTTCAAATAAAATCATTCGCAAAACTTAATGAATCATACAAATCGACTATTCTTTCTGATTGTTAAATTGCAATTTCCCAACAATCCAACTACTATCATCAATTACCATTAGATAAAAAAATACAAGCATGCGTAGTAATATTCATAAAACAGTTTTATCTTATGTACCGTTGGCTAAAATGTAAGGAAGCTAAAATTATTTTTAACAATATGTTTAAACTTACCTTGCATTCAAATCCTTTAATTAAGATGTCCCAAAAAATTCAACATTTATTTTGCTAATTTATTGACTGATATTATGTTTCATTCTGTTATATTAATATGACATATTTATTAAAGAAAGATTCATTAACTTTGTAGATGAGAGATTGTGTACATATTATTTCATGAACAAGTTGAATCCAAAGAAGAAAATTATCTTTATTAAGGAAATTTGAATTCATGGAGTATGATTTTTGATTTAAAAAATAAATTTATATACGCATAAAAAAAATAAAATTCGTTCCTAATTTTTCATCGGAAAAGAATATTTTTAAATGTGGTTTATTATTATTTTTAATGTAAATACTTAAAAAATAATATTTTAGAATTAGAAAAAAAAAATTAGTAATAATTTTTATTTAATTTCTTTTAATTTAAAAGACATTAAATATATAAATATATATATATATATATTTAAATTAATTCCTCGTTACTCTATAACATATTAAAATGATTAAATAATAACATTTAAACGCAAAATAAAATAATATTAACACTTAAATTCTGCTTTATATTTGTTAGTTTAGCAACGGTTGTAAGCGATTTATTTTAATATTATTAATAATACATCAGCGTGATGTTACTGAGATCTTTTTATGACGTGTTATAAAATGCATTAATTAATGAAAGATGAATTTATAACATATATGAAAATGAGAATATGAAACGTTTTTTCTTCTTTGTAGAAATAATATTTTAAATCCTTTATGTTATTTGTTCATGAATAAAATGTTCATATGAGACTTTATAAATATTTTTATAAAGTTCTGTATAAATATTGAGAAAATTTGATTTTGAAGTGATTTTAGGTTTATGACACCCTATTTATTAGGTATCAGTGTTATGTTCAATAAAATTCGGATGACTGTTACTGTTTATAAATAAAATATTCCTGAATAACCGTAGGAAAGAGGTTGTAAAGATAAATTTTTTTAAATGTTATAAATATTTATATCTCTATTAATATATTCATTACTTAGTGATACTCAGCTTCTTGTTTTGAAAATAAAGTGAAGAAATTTAATGTCTCGTAAAAATATATTTATTCTAGACGAAAAACGCTGCTGATGTATTTATTTATTCTTTTTAATCTGAATGTTTTTAACTTAATTATTTTACACGAGAAATTTTTTTTTTTTTCAGTAAACTGAATACCTGCTTGAAAATTTCAACCCCCTCATTTTTTATTAAATTGTGTAATCTCACAAATTTCAGTTTTCGTATCAAATTTTACAAATTTTGTTTATTAAAAAAAAATTATTCAAATCATTTAATTATTTCATAATAATTTAATTCGTGGTTAATTATTACTACATTTGTGAATAATAATCCAGATTTCAAGATTTCTTAAAAAAAAAACCCCTAATATAATTTGCAGTATAATTATTTAATCATTATTTTGTATTATTATTATTTTAATATTTACCAATTATTATTATTATTATTCATTAAAATAAAGAAAAAATAAGTTTTATAGATATTGCTAAAGGTGTGCTCTAAAATATTTAAACATTGACACTTTCAAAATTTACAATTTTACATACTACATCCATTTCTAATGATTTTCAAGTTTTTATCTTCATAAAACTATCTGATGATTTTTATTAATAAACAATAATTTATTGTAATAGTTTTCTATTTAATTTTTAATAGTTTGAGTTAATATTTTGCTGTTTTTTTGTCTCAAAATAAAATTTACAATCGGTAACACTATTACAGAAACCATAAGTAAATATGGTCGCATACAATCGCATGTAGAGAGACTTCCATTCAAAGCTTCTCAAAAATTAACATAGTTTTATTCGTATATAGAACATATAATATAAAAAAAAGAAAGAACAAAGAAAACTAAATATCCTATTGTGAACAATTAATTGCTTTTATACTAAAAACCTCTTTCTGTCTAACATAATATATTATTTTATTAGTATTTTGTGATATATTTTTATTAAGGTTTTTATCAGACTATTTCTGGATTTCTCAAGACAAATTCCGAAAGAATTACTTCCTTAATTAACCAAACATTTTGTATTATTATTGTATATAATAATGTTTTCTAACAACAGTCTCTAACAACTTGGTGTTATTCCTGTACGAGTGGTGGTATAAAGAATCGTCTAACAAATATAATTAGAACGTATTGGAATAATGAATGGAAAGGATTGGGTACTAAATTAAATGCCGTTAAATCCTCTCCATATAAATGGAAGAGCAACGCGATACTGACTCGCATACATGCTTCCTTCTTGGGTAGATTAAGTTCTTCATTGATTTTATCAAAAATATTAATGTTTTCATTAAAAAAAATATATAAATTTATTTCATTATTATTTCTGTTAAGAAAAGATTCAAATTTTAAAGTAATTAATTAAGTAAAGATGAAATAAAGTCCAGTGACCGAAGATAGTTTAATTAAAGATAAGTGATCTGTCAGATAAAAAATACGATTTTTCAAATATATGTGCGTATTAATCTTTAAAATAATCTCAGTTTTAACTTTATATTAATTTTATTATGAACATGTAACATAATTAAAAGTAGCTACTGCTAATAAATAAAGAAAAAAAAACGGAAATTAATTGGATTTTTGACGACAAACAACAACAGATATTTTTAAATTATCGTTTAACTAATCTCACTTCATGGCTTTTAAGCTTGTACTAAACAATTATTTATTTTAATCTTGTATTTAATATATGAGAAACGAAAAACAGTAAATAAATATCTAAACTCTATATTAGTACAAATAACATGCAACTTAAATTTTCAAACCTAGTACCTCCTAGGAAATAGAGAGTTGATTGATCTACTTGTTTTTTTTTTTTTTATAGATGATAAAGAATTTATACAAAATTTTAAGTTCTAAAATGAGAAAATTTTCTTTTATTTTTAATGCATTATGGGGCTTTTTTGCAACTATTATTGTTATCATTATCAATTAAGAATAATTGAAGTACAATTATATTTGGCATCACTACAAAGAGAAAATTAATAAGTATTTATTTTATCTGGCAACTTTAAAGTTATTAAATATATATTTTTCTTATTTTGATATGAATTTCAAAATGATAATACTATATATTTATTTACTTCAGTGGTTCTGTTGGCAAAGCTCATGTTATTAACAACACATTCACTAATTTTCTTACACAACTTGTTCTTCATTTTTTTTTTCTATGAATTAATTTCTTCTATTAAATTAATACAACATTTAAGGTGTTTTAAGATGGAGGACACAGTTATTTATAATTATATTGTGTTATGAAATTTATTTTAAATTTAAGTATATCACTCTTAGTTTTTTCTTTTTTATTATTATTCATCTGTGATTCGATAGTTTATATATAAATACCTGGATTAGTAAGAATATTTGGATATGTGCCCGTTTTATGTATTTTTGTCACTCAATGAATTTACACGTCATCTGGAAGGAATTACGAACACTTAAAACTAATTTTAATTTTTGATATCGTTTTATCTTATGAAGTGTTTTGTTGTTTTGTTTAAGTACCTTATTCATTATTAGCTAATGTGTAACAGTAAAATATTACATCGTATTTTTTAAATATAGAATTATTGTTAGGTTTTGCAATTATTATTTTTTTTTAATAATGTTTTTTATTTAATAAAAATGAATAATTATTTTTTTTTAGCGCAATTAAAGGTTAATTTTTTTAAATTCATGAAACAGTCATTTATGTACTGCTTTCATGTTGAAAAAATAAAGTTATGAAAGTAAACCTCAAATTACAATTAAGTATGACAACAGTAGATTTTATTTTTTTGTAAAAGAGGAAAAAATGATTAAATGATAATTAAATCATCAATATGAGAAATGACTGTTTGGCTTTTGAAAACAATAAATTTAAATAATATATATTTTTTTGATTATTTTTAATTTTTTTAATCTTTAATATTATTTGATACTAGGATACACAAAATTGAGAAAAAGAATTTAATTATTTATTAATGAAAATTAAACATTTAATTTTTAAATCCAATATTTTTCAAATTATTTTTTTATTTAACAATGGAATGGAATTTTATTTTTGATCATTATTTTTCAAATTTTTAATTCCTTCCAAGAATTCTATTCAAATATATTTTTATTATCATTTCGAATATATGATACGAATGTATTACTGTTTGATAATTATTCCACTTTTATAAATTTGTTACGGCGCTGTACGTAACTATAAATTAATAATTAATTATATTTTTAATATTTGAGATAAATTTCCAGTGTGTGACGTAAGTATATAATTGTTTATTTTTTAAACATTTTTATTTATAGTTGCATCAAAAATTAAATTCATTTGCGACTTATCATTGTAATCTAGCTGTATCGATAAATGATATACACTTTAAGCACAATACAAACTAATAGACAAATCTGAAATTTAGTTATGAACACTCATTTTGATCAATCAATTAATATATATAAATATTCTAAACAAAATTTACAGAAAATTATTAATTTTAGGTGGAATATACATTTTATATAAAACTAGCCACGGTTATGGTCCTCGGAGTGTTCATTATCCTCATGGTTGTAAGAATATTAAATATTTTAGCTTCATTTTACTTAAATATATTTATTTTGCCATGGTAATGAAGTAAAAGGATTAATTTTTGTTTCTTTAATGAATATCTTTAACATTTTAATCTCTAAAGAGGATAGGCCATGATCGACGGCTTAAAATCTTCCCTGGGTTAACACAAATGTATTTTGAATATTTAAAAGCACCCTGTCATTTGTCTCTCACGTGATACTGTTGGAATCAAACAAACAGATAAACGTTCTCATTTACGAGGGTATATATATATATATATATATATATATATATATATATATAGAGAGAGAGAGAGAGAGAGAGAGAGAGAGAGAGAGAGAGGTTACTTTTGTACATTTCGTATTAATTATATATTATCGAATATTTTAAATATTTCACGAAGTTTGTGATTATATGTTAACAGAGTAATCTTTTGATGTAACAAAGGATGTTTGCTATATTGCATATGTTACTAAATGAAGGCGCAGTTCGTTCAAACAAATCTATATTCCTAATATTATATATTTATTTTTATAATTTGTATATTTCATATTTTAATGGTACAATATATTTATGATATCTTTATACTAGATCATCTTTTTTTAATTTTATATTTGTATAGTTAGAATTTTTTAAATCTTTAAAACACCTGGTTCAGTTATCTATAAAAATTATCGCTAAATGGATAAATATTATTATCTCACCATTGGTCATTAACACGACCTATCGGCCTTATCGATGTTTTCATTCTTTGATGAATGAACAAAGATATTAACTGTGAGGTAAATAATTGTGGATCCTAGTAGTGAGGAAGATATGCATCTCGGACTGAGTTTTCTTAATGTGTTCTACATTTTATCATTACTATTTGAGTTACATACTATTTATGTTAATCTTTAGTGACTGAACTCTTTTAACATTAGTATCTCCACTTAATTTGTTATTAGTTGTTTATGTATTGTCATTTCTGTTTGTTTTTTAATCAAGTGGAATGTCTTTGGATGATCCTCTTTTATGCCAATATGATTTACTTATGGTTCCTATTGGGGAAACCGATTGTAAACAAGCGTTACAATAAAAAAAAAAAATAATAAATGTCGATAAACGATATGATTTACTCATGAAATGATTTTGCTCATTAATCTTTTCATGAAAATAATAAATTTCATGATAATCACCGTTATTTAATAGATTAAAGTCTTACTGGCGAATAAAAATTTCAAACCTATTCCAAATTGCTATTCTTATAGCTATAATATTAATATTTGTGTCTGTCTTCTGATGACCTACAGTTTTAAATATCAGTTTTATATAAGACTACTTTTATACTTCTAAATATCAGTTTTATATCAAACTATTTTTATAATTTTCTAAAATTCAGTATTAGATTTTGAATATTTAGGACTTCCACTAATCTACATACAAAATTTGAAAACTTATGAGTTTTTTTATGATACTGGAACTAAAATATTCCCTGTTGAACAACTTGAATTTTTTAAATAGAAAATAAATTCACAACTGTAGGGTTTCTTTTCAATAAAGAAATTTGTTTGAAATTTCTTGAAAAAATTTTGTAAATAGATCTCTGCAACCTAAAAAGTAATATCAAATGTTTTATTTTGATAGTTCTGGGGTTTATGGCTAAATAATGATTTATATGCCAGTGAGTTAGGAAGGACTTTCAATTTTCAATAATTCTAAATTTATTTTTCTTGGTAAGATTATGTTTTGTTATTGGAAATATTTATTACTTATTACATTTTCAATACACTTCCATTGTTTTAAATTATTCATATTTAATTACTTGTTAACCCTTTATAGTAAATAGTATCTAGAAATAAATATGTTTACTCTTACTTTTAAATAAACGTCAAAATGTAATTTAAAATTCTTCAGATTGTATTTAACTTTAAAAAATTTATCTTGAAAAATTTAACTTTATCTGTTTTTATCTCATCTAAGAGGGTTTAACAGTTTATTTTATTCTATATTTAGATATGAATGTTGTTACACAACTACATTTAAAAAAAAAGATACGACTTCTGTGAGAGTGTGTTATAATAACAAAAATTTAACGAGTTAAAATAAATGCAACATTACATTGATTTGTTTTTAAATAGACGGGAAAATAATTTTACAAGAATGTTTCCTCTCGCAAAACATGAATTCAGAGTGTAGGAGGAAACGTGACGTAACAGTTTTATGTTCGTTTACGACTCCTAGTCTCTGTGGCTAAATTTGGCTTCCTCTACAGCTCAGAAACCCAAGCCACATCCGCAACTTCATCCCCTCTACCACTTATTTCTATTTGGCACACGTAATTAAAAATGTTGTTACCAGCAACAGAACGATAATTTTTTCTCATTTTATATACATATATATTTTAATTGAATTTTTACAAAAATTATGATTTTACATATAAATAGAAATAATTTTAGCAATAAATTTTTTTGATTTTTTAAAAATTTAACTTTGTAAGTTAAAATTTTTTGTTTAAATTACGAAGAATGTTAAAAAAATTTAGAAAAATGTAAATATCATTAAATCGAAAAAATAGGTTGATGTTAAAAGAAGAAATATGATTAAAAAAATTGTTTTTTCCATGTAACTACAATAAAATCTTATACTTGTTTCATTCACGCTAATGACAGAGGAAAGAAGTGAAAAATTAAATTAAAGAGCA
>JAAAKQ030033874.1:0-17058 GCA_010016005.3 Zanna intricata
GTACAAGTAGCCCTTCGTGGCACGGACATTCGGTCTTATGCTCTAGGGCGACCGAATGGGGTGGTGGCGGGAGACATACCAGTAAACCAATTAATTAATACCTACAACCAATTGAATCTTATTTCAAAAATAACCCATGCATATACATTCTTATGTCTTAAGAGATTTCTCATAAAGTTGTATGAATTTTGGAGTTATTAGGTAAGCGCTCTTCAAGATAGTGTTGAGAAGGATGCCAGCAGCAAGACCTGGGAATAAATATATAATACGACTAATCAGAAGGAAACCCGGGGCTGATTTTTCCAGAGGAGTCTCAATTGAAACTGTTTTCCAAGTTGTTAGAAGGTGGCTTAATCAAAATGATCCATTTTTTTTTAACCTCTGGGATCACCATTAGGTATTGCTTCAGAGGATGAGATGAATGATTTTTAGTGTGTGTGAAAATGCCATGTCAACAGTTATTCTATACTGTATTAATGTATACATATATGCGTACTGGTATACAGAAAGAGAGAAAAAGAGTGGGAGAAAGAAAGAGAAGTGGAATCAACGTCTTTCTTTACGGTATATTGATGAAAACATATATGCGCTTATGCATAAATATACAGAAAGAGAGAAAAAAAGAGAAGTGTATTATGAATCACTGACGGATCATCAATGTTTTTTTCTCCCACCTCTCATTCTATATATATTGTACACATATATATATGTATATAAATTCTCACTCCATGTCTTTCTCTCCTATATATATGCTTAGCGTCTTGTGATGATTTTTGATTATGAGTCGGCTATTTTTTCATCCACGCAAAAGTCTATCAATAAAGTGTCTGGCATAACGCACCAAAAAAAGTTTTCACTTCAAAAATTAAGATCAATTTCATGACAGTGCCTGGCATTCGCATGTAATGTTAAGGTCCAGTTAAAATAGAAAGTACTATCAAAGTTTTTTGCCCATTTTTTTAAACAATAAACTATTTTTGTATCTTTTAGTTGGAATCTGAGTGTCTCAAATATTTCTTGGTGTTAGGTATCAAAAGTTCTCCAATTCATAGTTAAAGATGTCTTCAAATAAATGCATGACAGTTTTCAAAACTGTTAAAAAGTATTGCTGGGCAGGGATTGGGTAGAAAACCTACATTCTAGGGCTAGGTATCGCTCTCCTTCTGGTACTCAAACAGAAGTGTCTGATGGTACCTGTTTTAAATAATTTGATCAGAGAATCATTTTAAACAGTTAAGAAATAAAATTCTGTAACGTGTTCAAGATTCAATCTTTTTATTCAATTATTTTAATTTTCCCGACAATCTTGACAGAATGGATGAAGCTGTAGACCTTCCCTGTTCAGGGATCAGGTTTACATTAAAGTTGAAGCATTAATTAATCAAAATAATTCTTAATACTCACTCTGAATCATCATCTCTTCTAGAACTCATAGTTAAAGCACATGTTGCTTCTTCTGTCTGCATTCTCTGAGAAACTGTCTGGTATGTCTTTGAGTTCAATTTATCCTCCATCACACCATGTAGTTCAAAGTCTGAATAAAGTTTCTGGAAAAAATTAAGAACAAAATATAATTTTAAAAGTATCAACATTTTTTATTTTCTTGAGGAAAAATGAAAAAATTATTACAAAACATAAAATTATACATTAATGATATTTTAAATTAAAATGATTAATTGAAACAGAGTGCAGAGTACAGCACTATCAGATGCTGATAAAAGAGTTTTGTGAGAGTTAAAGATTTACTTCAAAGTTAAAAAACTTATTAATATTTTAATTTACAAACTTAACTTCAGAAATTCATTAAAAAATACATTTGTATTATTTTATGTTAAAAAAACACACCAAGTTTTAAAGGGAAAGAAGCTCACCCAACATGCTTGTATAAAAAAAAAAGTTTTTAGATTTTGTATTTTACAAAAATATATTTTTTCATTATTTGGGCATTTCTGTATTAAATCAGCTTCAATACATAGAGGTCTTTAGAAACAACTTTTCATTATCAATGAACAGAATAAAATTTGTTTAATCTGTTCTAATTCTTCAATGTAAAAATATCACTTACTTCCTGTGTAGGTAGAAGAAGATATTCTTTCTGAAGATTCTTAAAGAGTAATTATGTAATTTCTTTATTGGTGCTACTGTAATTTGTACTTGATTGAATAGCATATAAGCTCCATTAGTTTCATTCTTCATATATTATTTTAATTTTTGTTAAATTTCATATTATTTGAGCATGATGAGTTCATGGCATTTACATACTGTATATAAACTTAGTAGATTGTGATAATTCTTATCTCTATATGTTTGTCTTGTATTTGACAGATGATTTGAAAAGACCGATTCTGATGTAAAGAGTGCTTATATGTGTTTGTTTGAAGCTGAATATCTGTTTAGTCAAATGAAGGCACCATATAAAGGGACTATATACAACAGAATCAATTTTTGCAAATCACCTTAAAGAAACTGGACATCCATACAAAGATGTTAATAAAGGTACGGGAATTTAAAACATAATACATAAAAACCAAACTCTCAACAAACTTGAATAATATTAAATTTAAATAACTACAAAATTTTACAAAGATTACATAATAAATTAACAAACATGAGTAGACCAAATATATTATTCAATTACATACTTGAGAGGTTTTCTAACATTTTTAAAATAAGCATCATTAACATCAGTTCTACCAGAGACTCCTTACCACAGAGAAAGATGCTGATGATTAGCTCCAAAAGATCGTTTAGAATAATAATTTGCATATTATTATTATTATTATTATTAGTTGTTTGTAATTTTCAAATGTCATCATGTTTTGTCAAGCTGTTCAACAAAATTAATAATTTATGCAGATGGTACAACCTAGATAAAATCCAGTGTAAAATAAATGTATTAGAGATACACTTTTACTAATAAACATGCAACTGTTTTAATCAACACCTATTTTACCAACTACATGCTGTCATTCAGCTTCTTGCATAAACTCTCCCACATCTGAGGATACAATCACAGATATTTTAACTTTTTTACTCTATCTGGGTTTATATGCAATAATTTAAAAAAAAACAAATTAAAGAATTTACCTTAACTATATGAGCTAAACAAGTACACTGATACATATGCAAAGAATGATCCAATCGCTCTGAAAGCCAGTTGCATAAAAGCTGAATCTGTGCAGTGTACCATTGCTGTAAAAAAAAAAAAAAAAACACTGAATTAACACAGATAAGAGAGAAACATGTCTGTAAGACATATTTATGAAGTTTCATGAAATTTTATAAATATTGCAAGAAGAGGATTTGAGTACAAGGAGTTCATTGACCCACAGAGGAACTGGTTCTAAGGTAGTTTAACACTTTTTCAACAAACAAAATTGCTGCGTTTAATTTTAATAAATTTAATATTTTTCCTCCATTTTGTTAATAAAGTGATCATAAATATGTGTCCAAATCAATCTTAAATTTGTAAAAAAAAAAAAAAAAATTCTATAGTCAGTAATAGTTATAATTACAGTACTTGTGGCAAAAACCACTTACTTTATGAAGTTCATAGAACAACCTATGAGAAAACTCCATTTTATAATAGCTGTCCTCTTCAAATTATATTACTGAATTATACCTTTACAGAAACAAAACCATTATAGAATTTAAATGCCTACAAATAAAATAATATATTTAAATATAATGCACTTCTTGGTAAAAGGTAAGTTTTTGAATGTTTGATAATAAACTTATCTTTTTTTCAGCATCAGTTCAATAATACAAATTTAATCCATTTAAGAATGGGTTTTGCCCAGATTGTAGTCTCATTACTACTGAATTCCCAACTGTAAAAGTTATAAAAAAGATTTTTTTTTTTAATTATAAAGGACTAGATTACTAAGTAAACATGTGCAGATATTTTTATAAAAATAAATTGACATTTTAAATTTAATATACTTGTCTGTTAGCAATTAATTTTATAAAATTAAGGAAAAAGATTACATTCATTTCAACTTATCCTTAAGTTTATGTAAATTATCCTAAAATACAATGGCAGAGTATTAGTATATGAGATTGAATATAAAATAGATGAATAAAGTAAACAGAATCAAACTCAAAAATAAAATGATAATTACCTCAAAAAAGTTTAAAATCCATAATTCATCTGTAATTTTACTTCTGACTTGATCCATACAATTTCTTGTAAAATTTACATATGCTTGACCTATATCTTTCCCTGAACCTGACACATTCTGGAAAAAAAGTATTAATGAAAATATAAATTACATAAACAGTTTCAAAATAAAATTTAAACTTATTAATTACTGTAAAAAAATATGACACCAACAAGGATAATACAATTTTATATAATATACAAATTGTTTTACTAAAATGTTTACAGAGGATTAAATCTGTGATAACATAGCTTTTGTGATGATAATGAGACTAATTAAAATGATATAATAGTACTTTGGAGATCTAAAAATCATGCATTCATACAATTTATTTTTTATGTGAACTCAAATTTCCATTAGACTAAACAATTTGTTCGAATTAGCTGGCTACTCATAAAAACAAACAGTATTATACTGTTAAAACCACTGAAAAAAAAAACAGTTTCATTGTTAAGTGTTAGTGAATCTCCTTATTGCCCGCCCAAAAAAAAAAGAAAATTAGTTAAAAAGAGGTCCAAAATACAATTGTTTGTCCTGAATATCAACAAAAACAGAATGATAAAAAAAAATACAAAGAAACTGAATACTACCTTCTACCCTCAAATTTTTCTAAAACACAATTCTTTGCTTTGAATGCAGAGAAAAAATATTTAATAAATTAAGTTGTGCAAAGAATTGAAAAAAATTATGGAAATTCACTTACCTCAGGGCTGTATTTTGTATGTTGATCTGTTGAAAACACTCTTTTCTTGCTATCTTGTATGTTAAATTATTTTATAGAATAACATGAATTTGTAATTGAAACAGCCCTGTGCCGTGCAAATTGTTGTAAGTGAATATAAATAGAGAATAATACAAAAAAAAAAAATCTTTTAATTATAAATGCATCTCTATTTTGTTTACCCTGCCCAGTTTTAGTTTAATTAACAGAAACAAAAATTATTTCAATGAAATCTAAATTTAACCAAAATTTAATCTAAATTACCTTATAATAGACCAGCTGATGGTAATTCAGTTGTAATTTTACTGTTTTACCTTTTTCATAATAATACACAAAAAATATAATTATTTTTATCATTATTTTTGTTAATAATCAATAAATTATTCATTATCATTATTATATTATATTCATATTACGTAAAGGTTTTACATAAATTGTAAATTTGTAATAAACTCATTTTGATTAACTACTGGTTACAATTAAGAATAGTTTCTGTATTTTTACTTTTAAACAATATACATATGTGCTTAATAAAAAAAATAATAAATATATACACTGCATCATGAGAAATAGACCCATACACACATGTCTATATGATCGCATCAAATAGACATCTGTTGTTGCCCAATAAAGAGCTTAAAATCTTATTCAGTCTAGTTTCACTTATCTGTACTGTGTGTTTTATTTCAGTTATTAAGTTTTTTGCAATATTTTCATCAATTCTTTATAATACAAAAGTGATTTTTCTTGTTTTTATTTGCTACAATACAGCTTCTGCAAAAGTTTGTGGATGTTCAAATCGACCAGACAAGTTTTGTTATGTCTGTTGTAAATTTACTCCTAAATCTCAAAGAGAGACTATTTTTGAATTGATAAAAACAGCTTATAAATTTTATTTTGATTGTACACTTGGGGAGCAAGATAAAATCTGGGTGCCTCATATTATTTCCACATTGTGCTCAGTAACTGTAACTCAGTGGTTGAGGGGAAATGATGAGCCATGCCATTTGCTGTACCGATGATCTGGCGTGAACCTAAGCATCGACTGCTACTTTTGTGTGACAAATATATTTGGATTTTCATTAAAAAATAGAAAGTTCATAAAACATGCAAATTATTTATCTTCAGCTCTAAAGCCAGTACCACAGGGAGAGGAATTACTTCTATGTACGAGTATAACATCATTTAATCTCACATTGCTAGAAGAAAAATTTGAAAATAAAGCAGATGATGTAGAGAATGTTGAAGAATTTCTTTCTGTATCTGATGAAATCTTCTAATTTAATTAAATAATATGAACCTAATGATTTAGTTCATAATTTAAAGTTATTAAAGTAACTAGACCCCAGAGTCTACTGGGGTCTAGACTGCAACAGTGGAATCTTTTGGTGGAAAAAACAAAAGTTACTATGTTTAGAACATGAAATAAATTTATTTCAACTTATTTTACTTTGAAAATTCATTGTGCATTTGTACTGATGTCAATGACCTGATTAAAGAGCATGGAATTCTGCATATTCCTGAAGAATGGCATCTTTTTATTGACTCTAATAAAGTTAACATGAAATCAGTTTTATTGCATAATGGCAACACACAGCCATCCAATAGGATTATATTTTTTAAATTTATTTTATTTTTAATAAAAAATTTATTTCTTCCATGGCGACTAATAGACCGCCACCTCTGGCTCACCAACCCACGAATTGACTCGCCGATGGAGGCGAGTTAATCAGCGCGGGAGCCCGCAAACGGCTCAAGCGCAAGGCATCGGCAGCTGCGACAATTCAACCCACGGTACCGACCACTGCTAGGAGCGGCCAGGAAACGGGAACCTCCACCATGGAGGTAAGCGACGGGAATCCCTTGCAGCCTTTGATAATGACTGTCCCAAGGAGTGACCAACACTGGCGAGAGCTACCTCCGCCATAGTGAGAGGGTGCCTGGTAGCGAAGAGCACCGGGCTATCCGTCAGGCTGCAGTTACGCAACGAAAATGATTTAGGGAAGTGCAAAGCTTCTTGAACGTGAAAGGCATCGCGTGCCTTTTCACACTTAATCAGCTCCCGAAGGAACGGGAGCTAAAAGTCGTGGTCTGGGAGATACCAATCAGCACCACAACCAATGAAATTGGGGAAGAACTTGCCTTCCTCGTATTTGAAGTGACCTCCGTAAGGAAGCTGACTACTAGGGGCGGGAGAGAAACTCCCACGTGCCTAGTGGTCCTTGAGCGTACCCCGGAAGCCAGGGGTATATACGACCTCAACCACCTATTTTTTTGCAAGGTGGCGGTGTCTCCGTTTGTTTTGAGAGGCCAATTCCACCGGTGCCAGAAGTTCATGCATTCGTCAGCTTATTGCCGCAGGACCCTGCTTTGCGTGAAATGCGGTGGAGACCACAACACATCATGCGTAAAGCCGCGTGAGGAGACCGTATCCTGCGCTAATTGTCGAGGACCCCACCCTGATAATTACAGGTGCTGCCCTTTTACAAGGAAAAGTTGGCACGACAAAAAGGCGGCTCCAAAACCTGCCGTAACCGACGGTCGAAGCTGGGCAAAGGTTGTCGGTGGTACGGCGACCGGCTCCGACAAGCAACCAGCCAAGCCATCGACCTCAACGGCGACGGTAACAGCCGCCGAAAAACCTGCCACAAAGCCTGAGCCACAGGCGGCCAAATCCTCTAAGGGAGTCAAAAAAGGCAAAAGAGGGCCAAGGGGAAGTAAGGGGCCGAGAAATCGGCACAACCAAAGAGGGCGGCAAAACCGGCACTGGCGGAAAAACCCGTCGTAGGGTCCGGAGCCCCCCGCCCGAAAAGGGAGAGAAAGCCCCCTATTTCACTTACAAAATGGACAGGCCTGTCATGCGCGGAAATCGAGCCAGCAGCAGAACGGCCGTTTTAGTACACAGACGCCTGGTAAACATGCACACCGACCTCCACCTCACCGAAATGGAACAGACGTGTGTTCATGTCAACAAGGCGATATCGGGTGCAGACCTCGATGCAGTGCTTGCAAACTGAAACGAGACCATAATCATAACGGGCGACCTAAACGCCAAGCAGCCACCCACCTTGGAATAGCGGGGCTACAAAATGCGAACGGCAGGCTGCTGCACACACAGGCACAGGCCCGTCGCTTAACTGTAATCGGCCCTGAAATACCCACCTTCGTTGTACATCGCGATACTGAGAACGGTACCATTCCGCAGCGCGATTGAAACCATCGAGGACCTCAGCTCAGACCATTCACTTGTTCTGCTGTAACTGGGATTAGTAGGGGCCGGACGCGACCCACCCATTCCGCCGCGGTGGAACTATCTAGTAACTGGAAGTTGTAAAAAATCAATTCTTTACACAGATGTTGATTTAAAACTTTCTATTACATGTTAAAACAAATTTTGTATATTGCAGAGGAAATATTTAATTTAATTATCTTTCCAGAACGTTTAGTGCTTAGTATATTGGCTTCCAGATCAAATGATTTTGAACTTGATTCGTGGCAAGAGTCTGATGGTTTTTCACCAATAATTTCACCCATCTTAACTTCCTCATTAAAATATGTGAAAAATCATATTTGAGGTTGTACAGTAGTTTAAATAAAATACTTTACAATCTATTAGTAATACATAATTATACACATAAAATAAAAAACAAAAATTAATAATAACTTACAGTAAAACTGAGTATAGAGCCAATCAGACTGCCTTCATCATAACGAGATAATTTAGAGAGAGTAGCTTCCAAAACAGAAACTAGTTTGCTGATCATTCCTTGGCTCATATTAGCTGATGTTTTCTCAA
The DNA here is from genome assembly GCA_010016005.3 of Zanna intricata. NCBI lineage: Eukaryota > Metazoa > Arthropoda > Insecta > Hemiptera > Fulgoridae > Zanna > Zanna intricata. Next base: position 8,678 of record JAAAKQ030033874.1, read on the forward strand.
TTAGATCATCAATTTTTGTATGGTACTGATGCTGAAACATAGGTTCATAACACATGGAAAGATTACTTAGCTTCTAGTAAATGTGTTGTCTTGCTAAATAAATTAAGAGTTTCTGTTTTCTAACTACAATCATCTAACAATAACATAAATACTTTCTATTACTGACAGTAACAGTAATGACTAATGATAGTCAAGCTTTGAATAGGGAAGTTATTTGAATGTGGTGCTGAAAAATCTGAAGTTTGTAATGGTTTCTTTCAACAATTATTTGTAAAATTTTATATCAACTTGTGCATCTAAATTTGAATCACTCTATTATTTAAGGTGCAGTTAAAATCAATGATTTAATATTTGGTAATTTTTTTGTCTTCTTAAACAATAATCTTTTACTAGACTTTTATTTATTTTAATTTCAAAGTTATCTTATTAGTATTTTCAAAGTTTTTATGTATTCTGAATAGTATTTATCTTTAAAATCTATGAAATAAATTAACAATGATCAAATTAAAAAAATATATTTTAGGTAAATAATATTATTTGATTTTTTACAAATTTATTTAATACTTAAATGTGGTAGAACTGACTTTTATGAACTACTTACTAACTTAGTAGAAATACTTGTATGTTGTAAAACAAACATTGGATAAATCAAAATTATAGTTAACAACAATATAGTAATTTCATTTTAAAGATCTACTATGAAGTACAATATTCTACTAACTGAATAACTGAAATACCTTAATCAGTAAAATAGCATATCAACAATAAAATAACTGAATTAAAAATATTCATTTACTTACAATTAAAATTTTATTATCTACTTCAACATTTTTGTTGAAATAGATATTAAAATCCTATCCACACCAGTGGTGTTGATGTCTACATTGAAGCAGATTCAGGCACACTTTTTTTTTTTTTAATTTGGCAACAGTTACCCTGATGATCGCTTGCTAAATGAAAGTTCATTTCATGTCATCAAATGAACTTTGAATGACAGTTGTTTTGACAAAATTCCTCTTTATATAAGCTTCAGAGAAAAGAATAATTTAACTAGAAGAGTCCTGATTACTGTTCTTCTTTCTGTAAAATCACTATGGATTCAAGCAAGAGAACTGTCACATTTGTATCGAGTTGCTCTATTCTGTTGGTAGAATGCATGAGCAGCTTATGAAGCATCAGTTGGCTCCGAAAAAATTTATAAATTTATGGACAAATATCCGTACCGTCAGTTTCTTCAAAAAAGGAATGTTGATGTGGTGATTAAAAATTGTACACCAAATGCTGTTTTAGGTCATTAAGTACTTTTTGTCCAAACTCATGTTAATTGTATGCTGCTCATATCATGTATGCTGTGAATTTACAACCCTGAAGATGGAAATCGGTTTCATTTTTAGATGAAAAAAAATTAAGTAAAGGAATCATTCATTAAATATCTCTGAAAGTCACTAATAATAATGGAAATATTCTTCCCGTATTACATTCTCTAAATTCACAGATAAACACACGTAATACAGCTTAGTTTTAATTAGTGGAATAATTGGTGATATGAACTATGAGAAAAACTGTTGGGCTAATTACAGATTTGACTGCAGAGAACTTCTTGAAATGTGATATGCTATGTGAACAGTTTCTGGTAAGAATATAATCAACTGATTAATTTTTTTCATTGACTAAGAACCTGTTATAGACACAAATTTTACTAAATCATGGATTATTGAATTTGCAGGAACAACATCAGAGACATTTTTCTTCAAATCATTCAGGAACAAATTAAAAATATGGTGTGCAAACATACTGCTTCACAATGAAGATATGCTGTTGAATATGGCACATCTTACAGGCCAACAAAAAAACACAATAATGGACTCCAAAATTTTAAAAACCTTTAATGTGTCTATCTTACAAGATATATTTATGCCACAATTATTTCTCTAAAGCTAACAACTTTAGAAGTTATTATTTATTTATAGAAACATTAACTAATATAATCACTATCCAATAATAAATGCCATCAGTGTGCAATGAGACTGCAATCAGAATTTTTTAACTTGGATCTACAGTAAATGGTTATTAAACATAACTTTGGCCATTAACATCTTACCTTATGCTTCATACTTTTCAAATTTCAAAATGTCAAACCTTCAGACATTTCAGGTATTGTAGAACCATCAGATTGTAAGGAATGCAGTTTATGTCTTACTCAAAATCATTGGTCATTCTATTATGCTAATTTTGATTCATAAATAAAAAATCAATACAGGTGTTGAATATTTTCAATATAACAATTATATATATGATACAGTTGGTGTCATTAATAAACACTCAAGAGTTATTTTATTGCAGATAAATGACTGTCTTCATAGTCAAAGATTTTAATGTTCTCTATAGATTACAAAGTCCAGAAATAACTGACAAGATAAAAAAATTACTGAGGTATGAGGCATATTCATAAAGTAAGGGTCATTTGGTCATTAAAAAAAAAATTAACTTGTGAGAAAAAGTTTTTACTTACAGTTTTAGTTTACTACATATCTACTTCACTTTTCCACAAAATCATCATTCAGTTCTAAGCACTTTTTTTTAATGCTGCACCAGTTTTTTTAACCTCTCTGCATATAGGTTTGCCGCCTGGGAATTGAACCAGTTGAAAATGACAGTCTTGAGTTCTTCGTCATTTTGTCCACCAAGCAACTTTTTCAAATGCAAGAAGATGAAGTAGTCAGTAGGTACAAGGTTGGGTTATATGGAGGGTGATCAAAAAGTTCCCAATGAAGATCTTGAATCTTCTTCTTGGTTAAGGCAGTGGTGTGAGGACATGTGTTGTCATAAAGGAGGATTATGCTGAATGACAGTTTCCAGCATCACTGATTTTGGATCACACGTCTCAGTATGGTGTTTCACAGTACACATCAGCTGTAATTGTTGACCCACATTCCATGAAATTAATCAAAATGATGCCCTTTTCATCGGTCTGAATACTGAGCCTGTCACTCTGCTCTTCATCATGCACATTTGAGCAGCCATTTTTCAAGTCTCAACACCATTGGCTAACCTTTCCTTCACTCATTACTGTAGTTCCACACACTAGGCACAACTCCTAATGAATTTCAGTAGTTGAAAATCATTTTGGACACAAAAATCAAATCACAGCATGCACTTCACAACTGGTGGGGGAAACGATTGTCGCAGACATTGCGATCTGCATTCACTGACAAGCTAACAACTACTGATCAAAACAACAACTGCAGTGGCTTTGTAAATAGCCGATAGATGGCCTTGCATGCGTGAAACTGTGTTCAGACCTGCTAATATTTAAATATAAGCCAACGGCCATTACTTTATGAATATGCCTTGTATTAGTAATCTTATCCCTTTACTCTAAATTGTTGTTCTAAAATAAAACTGTTCTTTATTAAGCGCTGTTTTTATCACCAATGTCATTTTACACTATTGTTGGCTCCTCTGCTGATTACTCATTCACATCCCATCCCTATTCTCAAAATATCTCTTATAAGAAGTCAAGTTTTATTTAATTGCCGATAACATATATGAAATTTTTAGGATATTATATCATATAATTTACAAATTGTTTTTAAAATGAAAAGGAAAAACTGTTGGAAATATCAATATTTAAACACTATTTAAGCAAGTTTTGTATCATGGTTTTGTATCAGCTCTATGTTAGTATGTAGAAAACAAATAACTGAAATCTTTAATATAATAGGAAATGAAGATCTAAATGGTCATATATAAGGAATAAGAAAATTTTCTCATAATACAACAAAATTTAAGATTATTTCTAAAGATTATATCATAATCTATGGGGACTGATTTAATACAAAAACTTTCAGATAAATTATAGATTATAAAAAATGAAAATTTTTAATAAATCAAATATTTTTTAAACAACAATGCATTTTTAACTGTTGAACTCCAAAGAGCCACAGTGGTGAACTAGGCAATGTTTTACAGATTTCACAGTATATAGGTAATAAGCTATACAGCTATTATCTATTATTATATAGCATATATAGCTTATTACCTATATACTGTAAATGTATAAGTTAAAATAACTGAATGATGACCTATAATTTTATGTTCTTTTAAATCTTCCTGCGCTTCTTGTAAGTTTCTAGTATCTGCTTTAAAAAATACCCAAATTTTCCAGAATTTCAAAGCACTAAATTAATATAAATAAGATAGTAATTACACTAATATCACTGAAAATATAAAAATCAGATAAATGATTAAACAATAATTGTATGTTTAAATAATTAAAACTTACAACATCAACCCCATCAACAGCACACAATTTTAAAGACTTGCTTTTTGCATCCAGTATAACATTCACCATTGCACACATTTCAGATGGAATAATATAGTCTGTAGAAATAAATGTAACTCCTTTTTTCAACCACTGTTGAAAGGCATTTTCAGTCCTGAAATAAAAATTATTATTATCAATTTTTCACATCTAGTAAAAAAAAGGTAAAAAAAAAATTGATTTATTAAATAAAAAATGCACCAAAAATCAAGAGCACTTTAAAAGCATAATCAGTGATTGGAACACTTTAAACAAAAGAAAAAAAATTTAAATAAACTCTAGTTAAAGTCATTTAGTATTTTTTAATATTAATCATTAAATACCATGTAAAATATAATGCAACTGATTTTGATTAACAAACTGGAGGACTGAAATCAGATCTTTATTCTAACTCTTCAGTTGATTTCAGAACTACAAAATTAAAATATTATTTGCCCCAAAAAATATTCCATATACATAAAATATTTTTAAGAAAATGTCAGCAATATTTACTTTACTGTATCTCATAACCCATTTTCTATTAAAAAGCATTTCACCCATTCATAAATTAAAAAAAAATTAAACAAATTAATTTTAAAAATTAAACAAAACTATTTACCAAGATAGATCTGGCAAAAAAAGAATTCTCTCACATGTGTCATACAGCACTTATTTTAAAACAAATATGTTTTATACAAAGGCTAAATAATATTATTAAAATCGTTTCTGAGAAAAATTTATCTAGGGAGATTTTATTATTGGTTAGAAATAAACAGTTTTTACCATACTATACATCTGATATGAAGTTGATTTTTGTAACTGTATCTGTATAAAGTTCTACCAAAGCAATTCTTGAGTCATGGATATTATGCTAAACTGTACACTTATAATCTGAAACCTCTTAGGAAAGTCAGCACCTGAAACATCTTAGGGAGAATAATCCTGCAAACCAACCGGAGGTTGTGAAGTGTATTAAATGCCAATGATCAAATCCACATTTAATAAATTCAGTTTCCAAAGATCACTGAATTTAAAAATACTAGGTGCAGTTTCACTGTATACAGTCAGCATTTTACAGTCTCTAATTAGCATAGTGGAGCTAGTGCTATTAAAACTTTAAAAAAGAAATTAAATAAAAATAAATAAATGAAACATTAGTTATTAGATGCATTTAAACACAAAATTACCACTGTTTTGAGGTAATTAAATCATAAAAATGACTAATAATTTTTGACAATTACTGCCAAAAAAAAAGAAGAAGACAATTTCTAGATACAGCATTTTTGTTAATCTTATAGTAATTTTAAGTTGCTTTAAAAAAAAAAAAAAATATTGTATACATTTATAAAATTAATCTTACATTGTTTAAAATTATTTGAACTGTTGATTAAATGATAAAAAAAGAAAGTAAATTTCAATCTATAACCTTATTTTATTATGAAAAATCTACTGCTTATTATTGATGCAGGAAAAAAATTAATGTTAGAAAAGATTTGTTGGTAAACATTAATGTTTATTATGAAATACTAAAGTATTCTAAAAAAAAAACCAGATGATCCGTAATTATTTAACCGTACTATGTTGCCATGATGTATAAGTTTTTCAAGATAATAGTTTTAAAAGATGGCAAGAGTCACAAGACATCCTTTAAGATTTCTTAGGATCTTTAAGAAGGTTGTCATCTTTAATAAAACATGGAAACTCATCCATACACTAGTAGCAGTTGTAAGAATGATTTAGTGTTTTCATAAATAGTTTTGAAAACTTTTACAGAAAGTTTTCCGATTAAAATGATCAGAGTATCCTAACTTTACAATTAGAGCAAAATGTGCATATCGTTTAAGGTCACTTGTTACTGCATAGAGATGCTTATGCACTGTCACAGGTTCCTGTAATAATACCATGTGATATTATTTCATGAGTTTTTCTTCTCTTATCTAGAAAATATAAATTTTATAAAAGTCAGACACAACCGTCATATATCTCAGAATAAAATAATGTTGCATATAAATCTTCTAATAGATTCTGCTTTAACTAGGTTAAAAAAACTTTAAATCATCAACAAAATATATTAAGTTATAATTTATTACCATTTAATATAGCTAGAAGTAAGAATTGGTTAATATAAATAAACAAACTTACCTCTGTATACAGGACTCAATCATATCACAGGCCATCAATTTTAAACGTTGTTCAAGATGTTGGCGAAATTCTGCATCAGGCCAATGCAGATCACGTATAAATGACTGTAAGGCATCCAGTTTCCAAAAAAGATCTTCAGAAGTAGCACAGCCATCCCTGAATTACAAAAAAACACAAACTAAAAACTTTGATAGTCTGAAATTAAACTAACTGTTAATATCAAGCTATAAGGACCTAACTAATTAAAATGTTAAAATTTAAACATCAAGGTATGATTGTTTTGTTACTAGTTGTACTACCAAATTTTATTTGTTAAAACACACACACACACATCTACATGCATTTTTTGGTTTTGGTTTTTTAAATATACGACAGCATTATCTGTTTTTAACTAAAAAGACATTACTTATAGTAAACAATAACACTGATTACGATATAATTATTTTGATACTTAAAAATATACTAGAACATGTAGAATAAGTCACATGTCTAATAAAAACAAATGAATTAAACGAATAAAAAGATTATAAAACTACTGTTTAATAAAATCAAAAACACTAAAACAATAGCTACATACTTTTTGAAGATGAAATTAAGTTTAATCAGAGTACAAATTTCTTTTGCTCTAATACTTTTGTAGTCCTTGTATGCCAAGGTCAATGTTAAAAAAAAAAGTAGCAGTTGTAATTCCAGTTTAAAAATATAGTTAGGATTTCTGCAACTATTATATTGGGTAATAAATATATAGTTTAGCATTATTGTAATGAATACTATGAGAAAAAAATTTTCCAAGTGCAAATAAAAATTGCTCAAAATAACAACAAATCTTCTTATACCGTTTGATTTCCTCTATCAAATGAATATGAAGAAAACTGTTTCAAATAAAAAAAAAAAAATAATAATAACAGAAGATACATTTAGTTGGAAAATGTAAGATTATCAACTAATTTAGTTTTAAAAATTAGAATAAAAATTGATACACTTAGCTACATTTACCCATGTTTTGTTGAAACATGAATTATTACTTAAAAATTACAGATTCTTTTTCTGCAGTTATATTACCAAGTCTGTTGAAAATCAATTATTTGTAGCAAATAGTTTTAGATCTTGTTAGTTTTTTTTAATATTATAACAAAACATTGTGAATTCATAGTTTTTTTTTTTTTTTTTTTTAATTGAATTTAATAGTCATAACTGAATTGTCAATTGTCAATTTACATAAGAAGAATAAAATTGAATATTAAAAATTTTGTAATTGATTACATTAAAAACAGTTTTTAATAAGGCATTAAATCTGAAAAACTATTAAAATTGTTTAATTAAATAATTAGTAAAGCAAATAATTACAATTAAAATAGTAATAATGATCATAATGTATATAATCTCATGAAACATGAATCTCTTGTCAGCCTCATACAGAGTACAGCAATAATAGAGCTCTTTCAATAAGAGTATCATTGAAATGTGATATTTCTTACTTGTATGTTATTATATGTGTGTTTGTTCTAAGTGTTTCAGAAACAAGCACACATACTCCAACATATTGACAAATATACTCATAGAATAATTTTGGCACATATATATATATATATATATTGTTAATACCATCTTATAAGACAAGACAACACACGATAATGTGAACAACTAGTAACATAAGTGCACATAAGAAATTAAAAATCGCTGAATATGAACACAATAAACAAAAAATTTTTCTTGATCACAGTATCAAAAAAAACAACCACCAAAAATACACTCTTAAAATGAAAATATGAGGGTTGTCCACAAAGTAACCTCCATTTTGAAATAAAAATTACACCAGTTGAGATACAAAAATTTTATTATATACATCTTAAAACTATGATTTTTCTCTACTTTTCGACATAATCTCCAAACAAATTCAAGCACTTGTGATATCGTTTAACAGTTTTTGAAATGC
>JAAAKQ030033885.1:5627-17058 GCA_010016005.3 Zanna intricata
CGGAGTGTAGAATTGATGACACTTTGGATAATGTCCTTTTGTTTGTTCCCGGTACGAGGAAGAACGTACCAGAGAGCTTGAAGAGTAAATTCTTTTCTACATCTGCCAGTTTTCTTTTGCTTCGTGATGACCAGTTACAATGCGTTGTGGTTTGACAGCCAAGCGATTGTGAGGTGAGATTCAACTCCCACTGGTCGGGGTTCTGCCTTAGTGCTACGTCCTGCTATCCATACGTTGATATGTTCGTCCACTCTGAAGTGAGTGCCTGAGGCCGAATTCGGATCCTGGCGTAATCGTTGGCATTCTGAATCGGCTTCTTGTGGTTTCTCACCTGTTGGAAAAGAGAAGTGGCGACGACTTCTTGCAGTAAGGGTATAACCACTCTACTCTCTTCTTGGCCGCGTTCAGTTGGGTATATAAGTATAGTTTCTGTGTATATTTTAGAACCAAGTCAAATTAGCGTAAGTGTTCTTCCCAACTACTACTATAAACAATAATGTTGTCTTGCTAGACCAGGCAGCACTGGCGGATGAGTGAAAACATCCTGAATTAGATGATAGAATGTGCTAGGTACATTTTCAAGCCGAACAGCATGACCTGAACTCTTACCAGCCGCCATCTGGAACTAAAATGGCTGTAAAACGTTTGGCCGATTCCTCTAGCAATATCTGCCAATAGCTACTTTTAAGGTTGATTGTCAAGAAGAGGCGGCCGCTTCCTAGATCCTTATTAATCTCATAGATTAGTGGCAGTGGTAAGTCTACATCTTTCGTGATGTCATTCAGGCGCCGGAAGTTTACATAAAAACGTGTGAAGAGTCATTTATCTTAACATTTACTCCTGGAGAATTGTAGGGCGATGTCGATGGTTCTATCACCTCCTGTGTCAGCATCTCTTCCATTTGTTATCTTACAATCCATTTCTTTTCTTCGCTGGATCGGTACATCAATAAGCGAAACGGCCGCCTCCTTTCTCAAGAAGTCGGTTCCCATGTACTACTAATCGAGTTGGTTGCAAGGTAGTGATGGAAAATACGCTTTGGTGCCATTTCAACACAGTCTCCAATCTTGTCTTTACTACGGGAGGTACTGTACTTTTCAGTGCTGACCAGTCCAGTTTTGATGCTGAGGTTGGGGTGGATCGCTCCAAAAAACGGTTTTGCGGGTCCCCTGCCCAGATGGAAGCAGCCAAGACTGTCCTCCAACACAGCTTGTTGTTCCTTCAGTCAGTCGTGTCCTAAGATGATATTTTCCCGAAGCCACGGGACTAGCAGAAGCGTTGTGGGAATTTTCGTGTTGCTGCAGAGAAGCTCTGTTTGCACTACTACCATGATATGATAGGAAGTAGGCTTCAATATCAGATTCATCTTGATGTCTATGTTGGAATTGGCTTGCCACGGTAACAACTCAGCTCTTTCAAAGTTGAAGTTGGCTGCAGAATCTACGGCTGTCTTCGTGTGTCTTCCCGCTACTTCAACAGTGATTCTAGGGATGTCCGAGCCTAGCTGATTGAAGGCCCCGGTTGGCTCCAAAGCCGGGATCTTTACTCGTTTCCCTGCTGCAACTTCTTTATTGGGCAGGCCCTGTGGAAATGGCGCTCCGAGCAGTAATGACACCACGAAACCAAGCTGCTTCGACGTCGAGTAGCCTTGCCATTTGTTTTAGCCGCTGGAGTATCCGGTTGAAGCTTACCTACTCGATCCAGCAAGCACCGCCCAGAAATTACGCGGATTTCGTGTAATTCGGATTCTTCAACTTCATTGTAACTTGGATCTCCTACTCGTCTGCTTCGATTATGATTGCCCGATGCAAAAGGTTGTCAACATTATGGATGGTTGCTGGTCGCAGCGAGAGTCGAATCTGGGGTCTGAGCTATTCCAGCAATATTGGTAGGAAGGCAACATCAATATCGAGAGCTAGTCGGTGAATGAATTTTCTCTTCTGTAAGCAGGAAAACTCCACCGATTCATTAGCTCCTAGCATTTGTCCATAATGTTCAGACCAGATCTTGGTAGTAGTCTGCGAGTGATTATATAGAAGCCAAAATTAACCTATGAACAAAGACCATTCGAGTTGTAAGCCTTTGTATTGTTTGGCCCAGGACAGAGCCTCTTCCCGAGCTAGCGTTTCCACCCAGCGGCTCCCTCGGTGGGTCGGCCAGGCCTCCGGTTCCGGTGGGGATAAATAATAATAGATAATAAAAGGGTCCGGCTGGCATCCGCAGGTTTGGTATCATGTTGAGCCGGCCAGGGAACTTCTTCTATCTTACTCCATCTTCTTCTTCTTCTTCTTGGTCTTCTACAGGTGGTGGTCGACGATGAATTAAAAATTAATGCTAGTGCATGTTCTTTTATTGCAGCCGTAACTGATGGGGTCACTATGGTGGAAGATCTGCACGATCAGCTACGTGGTTGAAGTGCCACCTGGGTACACGCGTACGTATACTGCACTCCCGTTAACATCTAAACAGTTACCGCATTGCGCCCGCCAATATTATGTTAGCATGTGGTAACAACATATGCATTTATATGTTTATATATTTATTATGAGCAGTCCAGACGGCACGCAAATAATTAGCTTGCAACGTAGTCTAAATCCCTCAAACTCATCCTCTCATATGACTATTACATACCAGTTCAGCTTTACTTTTCAATAGCGGAGTAAGGCAGGATACTGTATAAAGATATTTTAATATAAAAAAAAATTATAATTTAATGTATAAAAATAATTTAAATGTAAATAATTTAAAAAAAACCCTATTTTTTGAAATTCTAAAATTATTTGTATTAATAATGCAAGACAATACAATGCCTTCAGCCATTGATGTTCTAGCTGTTTAATACTGTTTCTTATATCTATTAGAAAGGATAATTTGGTGCTTAGTCTATTTATTGTAATCGACTAAAATTTCTCATGAAAGAAAAGAGTATGTTTGAAAAATTACATCTCAAAAATTAAAATAGAAAATTAGCTTTTATTCTACCCTACTGCTTGTTTTTTCTGTATTATTGGCAGTTGCAATACATTTGAAGAAATTCTGTAGAAATTATGGAAACTTTTCACCAATGAGCATTAATTTTTGTCCTTTTTTCTGCTTTTGTTATTTTATTTTTGTAAAACTGTGTGACACAACTGCATGCGACGTATATTTTACTCCGGCTGGACGAAAATTAAAAATAACTGTAAAAATAAAATCGTGATTTGCACATCTGGTACAATAAGGCGTTTTTAATGCAACATCTCATTCGACGTTCTCAATATCACCAATTTTAATTTTGCATCAACTAATTTGAAATGTGATGTCAAATTTCATCAATTACTTAATCAATTGGTCGGTCACTATTATTATGTTAAGAAAAAGAGAGACAAAAATTATAATATGTAAGACCGGCAGATACTAAATAAAAATTCGTTTAATGAGTGCACGCATATCGCACAAAAACATATGGCTTAAGGTTTTTAAGGAATCTTTAAAAAATATTGCACCCAAAAATTATATGCACCATAATTATATCTTCAGAACTGAATAAATTAAATATCTTTAGTTATACAAAGAATCAATAACAAAGATAATTAATATTAATTAGATATTTAGGTAAATCCAAGCTAAAATTTAACAGGCAGTTTCAAACAGTAATGGAATGTCAATAGCTTCTGCAGTAAAGTATTGACAAACTTCAAATTTCCGTAGTAAAAGAAAAAAAACAAAATTACATTATTTTTTGTTGGCTGAGATGTGACATTTGACTCTGAACCAACAGGTTTTACGCAGAATATGTGTCAGTATTTTTCATAACTCTAATTTATAATGATGATGGAGAAAAATGTAAATATTATCAAAATTTTCCAGTACATAAAGATAAATGAAAGATGCAGCTTTGCGGATTGTTCCTCCAACTTTATAAAAATTCCAATAACCCACCAAAACCAGTGAATGTTATAATCAATAATTTGAGTTACCTTTCTAATATTGAGAAAATAGCAATGATAATAAGTATAGAGAACATACATACCGTATCCCATCTACCGTGCGCACCTTCATATATGACTCGCACCGGGTTTGAAAAATTGAAAAAGTAGAAAAAAATGGTAAAATTTTGCATTTTTAGAAAAACCATTATAGGAGAACATATATTTTTGAACCTATAACAATGTTTGTTATCTGCGTAATGTCAGTAGTTCAGTTTAAATATTAAATTAAAAAACTAAGAAATAGTTATTTTGTAACAAAATTGGTCAAGACTTATATCATCAACATGTTATACGAGTTTTATACAACGATTTAAACCAAAAATACTGGCAAAAACATTTTGAACAATTATCTTCACCAATTGGAATAACCTATAAAATTCATCTCTGAATTAAAATTATTTTTTCCCTATTTTATAAAAGCGTTTATTATTTTCATAAAAATAAGTAATCTCTCAAAATTTAGAAGTAAGATTTAAAGTTCATTATTTAATTAACAATTAACAGACAATAGAATAATACAAAGAAGACTGATTTCATTTAATGTTTTAATCCGTTTTACTAAGAACAGAAATTTAGATAAAAAGTTGTAATTAAGAAAGAGATTCTTAGAATATGAAAATCAGATGAATTAAATATTCTTATACTATTACGTAAAGATGAGAAATAATTTCAAGAGGTTATCATTCAGTAATAAGGTTACATTAATTCCTTTAGTGAATGTATAAAAACAATGAAATTATACTGTCGATATATTTTCATTAGACAAATTAAACTTCATTCAGTAAATATTTAAATTAAATATTCATTGCAACAAAATTTTATATTTATGTTACAGTGTCTAATTTTTCTGTGTTTGTTTCGAATCATTTTTGTAATTAGTAAATTTACAACTAAATGAGATAATTCGAGTTTATTTTTTTAGTTTCAAATGGAAACAAGTAATACGTTTAGGCTAACTGATAAAAACCGGCTTTTGTGGTTCGTTAAACCAGATAATTTAGGAAACTGAAAGCTATTTGGAATGCCTTAAAATAAATAACTTTCCCAAAAACTTGTCTAACATTAAACTTTATTTTTATTTTGTTTTTAATTCATAGACCTATAAAATTGTACAGATTTTGCTCAAAGAAAAAACTGTCTATTGGATTTCAATTCACTGAAAAAAGAATTTCTGCAGATTTAATATTACTTTCCCTTTAGTCAAGTAAACATCATTTCATCCGCTAAGAACTAACTATTAAGTATTAATTATTAACTATTACTAACTACTGTTAACTACATTAATACAGAGTAAGGTGTTAGAAATCAAAAATAAACTTCAACTGAGATGTAAAAACTAAAATTCTTTCCAAAATATCCCATTACCCACTCATGGAATTCAGTCAGTAAACGAAACGGAACTTCAACTTTAGAAGATTAGCTTCAAAATACGTTCACACTCAGGCCTACATATACTGATATCAACACATAAAAACAATATAAATTTATTTTTCCAACAAGAACAATTTTTTCTAAACAATTAGTAACAATATAAGAAAAATTAGAAAATAAAAACATTAATTTTGAGGAATTTAAGTTCAAATTATGAAAAAGTCGCCAGTGAAGAACGAAATTGGGTGGTCTAGCATTATTATCCTTGGATGACGGTTGAAGTTTGTGTTTTAGAAAGGATTAGAATGACCAATTATATCTTATTTGCACTTAAATTATTGTTCTTGTGCAATAAAAATGCAAAACGAAAAGAAAAAGTGTTAGAGAAAAGAAGAGTAGCACAGATGTTCATTTTTCCTTACTGTTTCAGTAATCAATAAGTCTACACATGATGGAAAGCGTCAGTAATCTTATGAGAATGGAAGGGAAGATCTTGTGTTATGAATATAAATTTTTTTATTTTCTTTAAATAAGAATGTTATATTTTTAATTAAAATTAACCATAAAAGATAATTCTTTGTTTATAATTGATATCAATTTAGGTGTAATTTAATTATTTAAATAAAAATAATTCATATTTTATCTGGAAAAATTAAATTTAAAACTGGACGGATAAAATTTGCTTTCGAATTTTGAAAAGCAGGGATTTATTTTACCTCCGGAACTACCGTTAGAGTCCACTCTACCGTAAAGGTCCACGGGAACCATCTTGAGGACGAGATGAATGAATTGTATAGCGTGCGTGAAAAATCCCATGCCTGACAGGGATTCGAACCCGGAATCTTCGGATGAATGGCTGAGACGCTACCACTCGTACCAAGGAGGCCGGTTTCGAGTGACATAAAAGTAAAGATTGTGGTAGAAAGAAAAATAAGCAAGAAGTGGACTTGATCCAAACGAAGCGAAATAAAGAGAAAAGGCGCTAACGGTCAAAGGAGAACTCAAGCGATGTCATATATTCATAAAAAAAAGCTATTAAACTCAGAGAAAGTTAATTTAAAAATAATATGTTAGATCAAAAAAGATAAATTAAAGAAATCATCTTCTGATACCAGAAAGAAAAAAAAACAGCGTCAGGAGAAAATACTTCGAAATCGGTTAAGAATGGCTTATAATCCAGCAAACAAAAATAATGTTAGCTAACCACCCTGCCTGGGTCAATAAAAAATCAGAAAATATTACCTCGTTTGATTGCTACATCCATCTATAGTGAATCGGATTTAAAGTAGTTGTAAATTTTAGTTAAGTTAAAAAACTGTAATACTGTAATTTAATGTCTGAAGGTGGTTGGTGCGATTTATTGATGAATAGAAAATTTGTTAAGCAGCAGAAGATAAGCAGGAGAATTAGGGATAAAGTAGATTAAAGCCACAAATTTATATTGTTCATTAAAATATTTAAGAAATATTTTAACACCAGACTATCATCTACCTATACATAAATATAATTGCTATAAAGCTATTAAATCACTGCAGAATTACGTCTTTTGATTTTGTTATTTTTGTATTTAAAACTCATGAAATTTTTTTCTTCATGATAGTAAATCAAGGTTATTGAACTTTATGCTTAAACAATTAATTCCGTCATTTTAAATCTTATTAAGTTCCTTTTGTTATTACTCCTTTTAATTATGTTTTATGGGTTTTTAATAAAAAATAGCGGACAATCCTGTTTCTCGGGTTCATAAAAGTGAAAATTAAATATTCAAATATTGTAAAATCGAATGAATTCATTCTTAAATAGAATTCAAATATTAGATTAAATTATAGCACAACAAAGAGATAAAATGTTTATTTAAAAGAATGAACAAGTAGAATAAAGTAAAATATATCTCTCTAAAATAATTACAAGGAAGAAGTTTTCAGATACTGCATTTAACTATTATTATAATTCCATTTGAAATACAAATTCACGTGAAATTGTAGCGATAAATTTAACTTAATATGTGCATTTTCGTAAAATTTTATCGGTCGAGTAAAATATCATTTTATTTTGTCCAACGTTTGTTATCAAAATTATTACTGATACTTATTTTTTTAGTGATAAGATTTAAACTCATAAATTGGGTTTAGAGTGCTCCTCATATTTCTCGCAGCTTTTGCAAAATTCATGCAGTTTTAACTCTATTTAAAACATTTTATTTACACTTACACTATTTTCTCTAGTTTATCATGTAAATATAATTTTATTTAAGTCATTTTAGTATAATTTTTAAAAAATATATTAGTATATTTTTATAATATATATAATATTTTTAAAATATATCGTAACAAGAAATAATTTCGGAAAAAAACACTTGAAAATAAAGTATCTTCAATGAACATCACTAAAGTCCAACACATGAACATTTTCAAACGTCAACGATGTCATCACCGTTGTCTAGCAGGATATATATGTCTATTTACCAAGTCAAGTATTTTGAACTAAAAAGGATAATCTCATCTCGAACATATAGGATACCCAGGTATCCATGAATTTCCGAATTCCTGACTAACCAAGGTGGTTGGATCACTTTTCTCAATGTATTGTTCTGTGATATTTCCATCATATTAATATTGCTGTCCACTAATCGTCCCCCAGAGCTGAATCTCATACGTTCATATCGGTTTCAAGAATGCCTTATGTAGAAGAAACTGGTTATAGAGAGACAACTGTGAACCCCTATCCATTAGCCAATACACACTCTTGAATTTCTGGTCAGTCTGTTTCTTCTTTTCCAGTACAAGACTTCTCCACGTCAAATGTAGATCTAGGTGTAAGCCAAGTTATCTCACACTAGTTTTATGAGAAACTTCAACCTTATCTAAGTAGACTCAAGAGCAGTCTCCTCTGTTATTCGTAAAGGTGACGTGGTAGATTTCGCCGGATTGACTTTAATCTTCCACTTTGAGTTCTCTAGATACCTTTTCCAAAGTAAGTGGCAGACTCAGAGAGATAGGGCTATTTAAAACGCCAGCAATTTCTCCCTCGTCTGCTCAAAGAGCAGAGGAGGGAGTAATCATCTAGAATACCAGATTTTTAAGTAAGTTTTGAGTGACCCGTTCTTGATCTTCCACAGAAGATTGCTGTGGGGCTACTTCTGAGTAGCTCTATTCATAGCTTTCTGTTCTCCGGTGTCCTGCAGCACTTCCATCTCCCCCTGATCCTTTGTCAGAAATCAGGTCCAAACCTCCCTAGGGTAGTCCCTCCCTGCCAGATCAGCCCGCTTTTCCTAGGCGTGAAGTCTACCGCCAACCAGTCTTCTGCAGTCTGGAGCTTAAGTACCTTGCGGCTTCGTCGATATCATCTGCACACTTGAGTGAAATATTCAAAGGAAACTCTGCCTCTATTTAGACATAATAAGACCCCGAATCGTTTTTTTCGATGTGCAAGATAGAGGAGTTTGTTTTACATATAATCGTAGAACTAAATCTAATAATTATAGAAGAGTAGTTTGAGGTAAGTTGCAAACATTCAACACATTAGTACAGAAAATCGAAACAACGATATGTTAAAAGATTTCAGCAAGTCGGGGACCTTTGTAAGATCCTTAGGTCAATAAGTAGGTTCAAGCCCTACCCACTTTTCCTGTTCCAATCACCATCTGCTAAGCTAATTGTAAAACGTGTTAAAGTATTCACAAAATCATGTTCTTCGAGATAACGTGACGTGGTGGACAATAGATAGAAGAAAGTCTGAGTGGCCCAATACACTCCAGTATTTCCATAGAGGTCGCCTGAATGTGATCAGTCTCTTATGGAGGAAGCTGAATAATTTTTATCCCGTTTCTCATGCAAATCCCCCATGTACCTTTCCCCAGGATGATCAGAGACGAACATTTGAAAGTCCGAAGGCACAGAAAATTTCGATCCGTAAACTGGGATTCTGAGATAAAGACAACGTCCAGTTTCTCCGATTAAAGTAGCGTCTCCAGTTTTTACAGCCAATACAAAATACCACTGATATTTTATGCTGCGATTTTTAAGAAGTTCCTCACTGATCAATCTTAGAAATGACTGTTGTAAGCAGTCCCATCAGATTACCGATTTGCTTCGACAAGAATACGATGTTAGCCACCAGTTTTTCAAATTTATCTCAAGAAGTCGAATAATCACGGACATTATGCCTTACTGCCAAGGCAAACGACTAAGGATGAATGTTGGAGCGAGTATTGAATTGATTATCTGGACTGTTATTCAAAATCTCAATTGTACTCCGTCCTAGTGATTGAAAATTGCACAATCGCACAGTAGATTGAACTACCTTGAAAACCTTTCATGGTATCCTTTAGTTACAATCTTAAGAGCAAAGCTTTTATTTACCTTTCTTTTCTCTCGAGAATCCTACATTTAGCGAATGTTTGTACATTTAGCGAACTGGTATTGACCCCTACACAATAATTTTAGTATGGTCAGTCTGTTGGCAATGCATACATTGCAGAATTTTAGTTGTTCTTTTGAGCTACAAATTTTACGCAAAAATTAGTAAAATATTTTATTTTAAAAACACTTTTAATTGCTTTGGGATTCTAAAGTCACAAAGAATGTGGGAGGTAGTTTTCTGGTAGTTCTATACTCAGCGTTGACAATACTCCTAAATTTATGTATGATCTTTACTATCAATGTCCTCTTTTATTACCGTCAAAAGAATAGAAGTATGGAGGTTTATCTAGATCGCTCTTAATGCTCTCTCATCTCGTCACGTCAATGAATGAACTAATTGAATAGTCTTCATGTAACTTTCTATGACGTTAGAAAAAAGCTGTAGCTCTTTCCTATCTATAACTGGCACATTGAATCAGCTTTGTCACTCGCGATTCTAACAACTCATGTAACTTTGTGATTTTTTTTTTTTTTTAAACGACGATGAAGGAAACGCCTGCAGGGTCTTCGCAGGATGTGTCGGGATCGAAACCAGAACGCTAGCCGTCCTGACCCAGCATATAGCACTAAGTGGGCACTGTACATTGAGCCGTAACGACCATGAAACAGTGTTTCTCCCACCCCCTACCGACTAAACCTTCCCGGCCGTTTCACAGGGGCAACAGGGATGCCTATCGGCATCTCATCAGTCAGCCCTGAGTGTCGTGGCAGCAGATTAACCTAACCTTTTGTCCTTCTCATTTGGGCTTCTGCAGAGGAGCCCCCCTTCGAGGTCCTCCTGGGCTCATTGGGGCACGTCGACTACCCGCTTGTGGAGTGCCGATGCGTCCTTCCTCCAGGAGACTACCCATCCGGCCCTACTACCCTAAACCTAAAGGGGCGGCTTGCGCACTGAAAAATTCCCAGTGCCCCTCCCCCACCATCACGCGACCTCTCAACCTAAGAAGGCCCGAATGCTTCATCGGAATGCCCCGACCCAGTTCACTCTTGCTTGTGTCCTGGACTAAAGCATCCTCGGCAAACAGGCTGCCTCCCATGCCCTACACGATTCGAACGTCCGGTATATATAATTGTATCTATATATATGCTTTTTTTTTAACTCCGTAGCGTGCCGTTACTCTCTCTTCTTACTCTGAACTTATACTAACATCCTCTTGATCCCGGAAACCTTAAAACTAACCTAAACTAACTCGTACGCCTGAAATCCTCTGTTATAGGGTATATGCTAGTATATACATAAATTTATTTTTTCTGCCTATGTCTAAATGTAACCTAATTAAATCTAACTTTCGTCTTAAAACCCTCAATGATATTGTTTTTGTATTTTTATATTTATATGTTTTTTTTTATCTGTTCTACATTACTATTTCATGTGTAGCCATATGTCTTATGACCTCACAGCTGCAAAGCGTCTTGGACGCGCACTGCCGGTCGATGTATGTGCCCCACTATAACCTATCCCTAATCTACACAATCCCGGCCAGGTAGAAGGGGAGGGGGTAGTTGGGATGTAGCCTAACAGTTGCATCCTTAATCCTATTGCAGGTGACCAGACAACATAAACATCAAGAAAAATCTTTATTCTAGTCCTAATCTTAATGCAAGTTGCCGACTGCTGCTCGTTGTCCATGGGGTGCCCATACCACGGCCTCTTGGTACCTGTAGATA
>JAAAKQ030033896.1:4551-15674 GCA_010016005.3 Zanna intricata
CTCTACGATTTTTATGATCCGAAATATTCCACATTAAAGAAAAAAGGCCACTTTTGTCTTCAATGCTGCATCTCCCTATCTACGTAACGTATTTATACAAGTACATATGGAAATTAAAGGTTTTTTTAAAGGGTTGTTTTTAAGAGCGCACCTTAAAAACAGCAGTTGCAATTATTATTTTTAAAAGATGATAAGTTTAAAAAATGTGAAGCGCTAGAAAATTTTTGATTCTCAATGTGGGCGGTAGGCGAAAAAGTTTGAGAATCAATATGCTGTAAGACCAATTTTAAAACTATGAAAAATATTATATGGCCGCCATTTTGATTACGTTAGTTCAAACAGTTTTGCATAAATTTTTATTTTGTCATTACTCACAAATGATGTCATAATCTTACTCTTTCTATTTAAGATTTTGTTTCCTTATGATATGCCCCCTTAAGGCTTGAGGTGTGGTATTTCGAAAAAATAGATTGTTTCGAGATAAGACTGTTCGCCGAATTTAATTTTCTATGTTTGTTTATAATTTGAAAAGTTATTTATGAGTTCATATACTCGAAAATATTATATGCACTTAAATTTTAAAACTTGTATAATTTTATACTCAGATTTTACTAAATATAAATTAAAACAAATGAATTTATTTTGTGAAAAAATTAGTAATATAATAACAAAATCATTAATACTGACCTTGAAGCCCTGTAATAAAAATATTATGTTCAAAAAATGCTAATAGTAATCTATTGTATAACGCATAATTCATATTATACATAATCATTTAATATTATAAATTAATAAAAAATAATATTATCTACTTACCACTTATAGCTCTTTCTGAAATCGAATGATTTTGCTTAATAATTATTTTTTATTATAAATATAAAAAAAATAATCTGATTTTTTTTAATAAATTGATATTACGAAATAACAAATAAAAACCAAAAATTAGAAGAAAAAAAATCTGTAACATATTGTATTTTATTTTCAATATACTCATATTTGCGTCAGAAATAAATACTAAAAAAAAAAATTTTATCAAATTATTAAAAACAGCAAATAAGTTTTTCATAAATTTTAATCATGGTTTAAAAAAATGAAATTATGTTTAAACTATACTTTTAATTTTTTTGCTATTTTTTTTTTTCTTTTAAATAAATTTAATTTTACTATATTTTGATTCATTTCTTCTTCATTCCTTGTTACATATTCTTCTTAAACAAATTTTATCTTTACTATTATTAATTTTCTTTATATATTTAAAATAATACTTGGAGTTTGTAGGATGTAGTTCCTGAAAATCTTCCCCTGATCCTATCGTGTTTTTTCTGTTCGTTGGTGATTATACGTGATAGATTATTGTATTTTTAATTGTAAGTATATATTTTACATCCATAAGATAAAATATATCGGTTAACTGGGATTAATATTAATTTAAGAAATTTTTCTACCATCTCGTAATGTACTTTATTGCAATTAGTTGCTTTGTCGATTAGATCAAATCAAATTTTTGTTCCGATAAAGTTACATTTACGTAAAAAGATGTAATTATTTGTGTATAAATATGAATTTTCTAATAATTTTATTTTTTTATTTTCACAAGATTGCAATACTGTTTATTTTATATAATTTTATACAGTTATCCATTTTTTTTTTAAATTTATTTTTTATTAATTAATTTTTTATTTTATAATTTCGCTTTAATTTAGATTTTAGAATGATTTCCTTTCATACTTTCAGCTAAATTCTGAAATATTTGATCGACTATTCTTGTTAAGATATTTCTTTTTAAGCTCGATGATATCGTCACATAAGCTTGAAGTTTGTCTTTGAATTATGGAAATGGATTTTCTATAGCTTATGAAAAATGCCATGCCAGACCGGCATTCGAATCCGGGACCTCTGGATGACAGACTGAAACACTATCACTCCGCCATGGAGGTCTGTGTATGTAGTATATAATTTAATTATTATTTACACTCTCTCAATAAAGTATTTTAAAATTAGTAATATCAGTCTTCAAATGTATACAGTTTTATGAAGGTGATAAAATTCTTCTATTCGGTTGACTGATTTTCTTTTCAACATAACAGTTTTTCAGTTTTTATAATTTTTTTTCTTCATTTTAGTAATAGTACATAAAAAAATATATATATTATTAAAATTATCTCGTTTATCATACGTAATTTTAAATATTATTTATTCGGCATATAATTTCGAATTATTTATCCCAATAATATGCAAATGACGTATTTCTACATATGTAATGCGCATCCAGAGTCGTATTTCTAAACGGTTTCATACGTAATATCGAAATAAATAAGGCTTTAGTAATTATCGTTCATTTATATCAAGTTTTCGGCAAATTAGTTGCAAAGAAAAAGGATATTCCATAACTATTAAATTCATCTTATGTAATTGTAACAAAATCTAAATTCTCCTCCACAATTTATTCATTTTTTTTAAATTTGTATAAAATAGAAAGTTTTATTTCTTAAATGTGCTTTTTCTTCCTTTAACTTAATTTTTTTTTTAATGGAATTTTACATTGTTTTTTGAAAATTTTTTTTTGAAAGGAATATTACTTAGCCTTTCTTTTAGTGTTTTCCTTTATGAAATAATGGATTTTTCTCGTAAATTTTTATTAAATAATGCTTATAAGATTACATCCGCATAAAATAACATGACTTCCTTTTCTTTTAACATTATCACATTATTTATTTTCTTTTTTAAAAAGAAAAAAAAAACATCATTTTTCTTTTTTCTCTGTTTTATTAAAATTGTTTGTATTAATGTGTTTTACCATTATATTCCTTGTTTTTATTTCTTACAATAATACTCTTACGTGTCGTTAAGTTTATAATGTATACCATATTATTAAAATTTTTAAAGAAAATATTAACAAACGTAATTCAAATATAATCTTTAATCTTCATTTTTCTTATCCATTTTTATTTTTATCACTATTATTTGTACTTTTTACAAATGTTTACTCTTATAATGTTTTCTTCATCGCTTATTGTTTAGTTAATGTATATATACTTTAAAAAAAAAAATATATATATATGTATATATATATAAAACGTGTCTCAAAAAGAATCATCCAATTTGAATTGTTTATATTTTGAAAAATATTGAATAAAAAAAACTTAATTATTAATTTTGTATTAAAGGTTTATTTATGAAGTCTTTTTACATACCAAGTCATAGGTGCTCAACATGCCTCTTTTGGAATGAACGGCATACGTCCACACGGTAGTCGAATTAGTTCCATACCTCTATTACTGCTACCACTCTCTATTTACTTCTACCATGGCTGTTGTTACGCGCGATCCGCAATTCAAACGTTGTCGCTGGAAGGAGATTCACAAAACTCCACAAGTAAAAATTGCACATAGTGAGGTCTGGCGATCTTGGAGAGTAGTGATGTAAAACTGAATCGTCAGTTTCCATAAGGCGATCCATCGTTTAGGAATCCTATTGTTAAAAAATTCCCTAGCGTACAGATTTGAGTGAGGTGATGCTCCGTCCTGCTGGAAATTAAAATCTTCCGAATCAGTCTCTAACTGCGGGAAAAGCAAGTTTTAAAGCATATCCAGATACGTTGTTCTCTTAATAATTTTTTCTAAGAAAAAAGGGACCGTACACCTTTTTCCAAATGCAAAAAAAGTTGCAAAAAAAAAAATTAATTTCGAGAGAGTTTCTCTCATGCAGTAAACATTCATGCGGCTTCTCCGTACCCCATATTCTAACATCATGGCGGTTTACTTTCCTATTTAAATGAAAAGTAGTCTCATCACTAACACTAAGCGTATTACAAAATAATTATCTTCTGCCACCTTGTTAAGAACGAATTCAAAAAACTCCACACGTCGTTGTTTGTTACTTTAATAAAGAGATTGCGTAATTGAATCCTATACGGTTTCATAAGCAAACATCGACGTAAAACACACCAGATAGATGTTCTGAGAATGTTCAGTTCTCTACCGACACGGCGAGTTGATTTTCAGGGGCTACGGGCGAAACTCTGACGGATATGTTCCACATCTTCGTCTGACACATACGGGGTCGACCGCTTGATTTCCCCTTACACAGACAACCAGAGACTAAATTGTTATACCATCGTCTAATGCTCTGAGCAGTAGGAGATTTAATCCGTAATCATAACGGATATCGAAGTGATGCAGACGGTTTGCTTTCCATCCGGATGGTTAATGGATTGAGATCAGGTTACAATTTAATGTTAACGGTTTCTTGAAACTCGTTTCGACAGATAAAGCTATGGAGTTATTCCGTTAATAAAAATTAAGGGCCGTGATCGAGAAACTGAACTACATATGTATCCGGACTGATTTACTAAGCGATCGATCCGGCGTCGTTAATTCGCTACTGACCGCTTTTACAGTCCGAACAAAAACATTTTAAAGAGTCTCTTTGTAATTTCTAAACCTATGTTTCATAATAACGGTTGATTTTTTACTTGTATTTAAGTCCTCTTTCTAGGGTGATTCTGTTTTTTATATTTTGTCTACTTAGCCCATCGTTTGTCATATTAATAGTTAATGAACAAAATTCTGTGAGTTTGGATATTTTGTTTTCTTTTTTTTTTAAGAAAAAATACCTAATATGTCTTTTTTATGTAATCTTTATTACTCTTGTAATTTTCACTAAAATTCGCTCACATTTTTAAAAAAAGTTTCATGACTGTTGTTCCTAACTTCAAATCATCATCGCTGATTCAGTTCTCTTTTACAATAATCTCTGATGATTTCTACTTCCTTGAAGTCTGTTAGATATAAAAACCTGTTGTTCTGTTCCGATGAAGGAAAATAATTAAAACAACAGAGATGCATATTTGTAAAAATGCAATATGTAAAAGTCAGTTGAATTCTTCTTCAAATGAAACCTGAGACTTTATTATTAAAAGTATTTTTTTCCAAAATAATTTTTGATAAAGTCCCTTTATAATAACCCTTTATCTTTCTGATATTTCAAAATTCCTTACTATTTATTGATCAACCTTTCAGGTAGTTTTTTTTTTCTTTTTGACATGTATTTCGTGTATATTATGATGATAATTGCGTTTATCATTACTATAATCTTGGCATTATTTCTTTTTATGATTATTTACATTTTTAAATTTTGCATCTTAGATAAGATTTTGTTATTAGGAAATGTTTATAATATATATATATATTTTTTTAACCGATATTTCGGGGATACGTTCGGTCGTAGCCAATTAAGTTGTTACAGCGATTTAGTTCACCATTTTATTTTTCTCCTTTATTTATTAAATGCTGGTAACGTATGCTTTCCTAACCAAACATAAAATACGGTTAGTTTTTGTTTAACTAGAGCGATTGGTTTATCGAAATTAGATCTGTAGTATATATATATCGATTCTTTCATATGTTTTAAGTATTGTGAAACCTTCAGATCGTAAGTAAATGGGATCTAATATATTTTTTACCATCTCGTTTTGACATTCTCATTCACTTTATAATTTTGTTATCGTGTTTGAATTTGCATCTTTTTTTTTCTTATTTTGATAAAATTTTCCGAGCGTCGATAAATTATATTTCAAAAAATATTTTTTTACAACTTTTTTCTTTTTAGTTTATATTAATTAGAAAAAAGAACAGAAATTTTTCAATGAACGTAATCGGTTGTTTTCAATGTTTATTCAATAATAGCCTTAGTACTAGAATGCTTAGCGACTTCGGGCTAACTGCCATCCAAAAAAAGTTCAGCTTTTTTGTTTTTATCATTATAAACTGAACAGAAGAGTCAATATTATTAATATTTTTATAAAATATTTTCAATTATTATTTACTAGTTAATTTTGCAGTACCTATACTTTTTAAACAACATATAATTTATATTGTGGATTATAAATTCCTTCGAAGTTTACAATTTGATTTTTGAGAAGAAATGTTAAAAAAGTTTCCGTTTCCTACTTCCTCCTTTTTTTTTTTTTTAAATAAAAACTAGAAGAGAGAACCTCTTCTTCGAATTGTATAATATTTTGATATTCCATGAATAATGTCGCCGATGCCTTCACATACCACTTATCCGATGACTTCTTAAGTAATTTTTTCGATATTACGAACATTATGTTGAAAGATGTGTGAAGAATTTTTAAACTTATCTTTATCGAATAGATTTGTAATCATTTCTGACTGTAATGTAACTTTGAAATTTTCTTCTTTTTTTTTTCAAAAGCTGAATAAACTTCTTTTTTTTTCACTTTTAAAATTCTCTTGAAAAAATCCATTTTAAATTTTACTTTATAGTTTACAATACTTAAAACACTTAAAATTCTAATTGATTTTTTTTTTTTTTTTTTTTTTTAAATTTATAACAAAAAAGAATGAAATTTAATTTATTTGTCAAAAATTAATTGATAGTTGTTAAAAAATATGATTGCAATTATATTTTAAAAAAAAGGAAATAATAATAAATAGTTATAAACTTTAAGAAAAGTAAATGAATGTAAGAAAATGTAAAGTTTTATTTTTTATATTTAAGTAAAAGAGAGAAAAACTAGTAATTATTATTTAATTAGAAATATTTATTCTGTTGATATTCCATGAATGAAGTTGCCGATGTCTTCACGTACTTCTATTTATCGATGATTTCTTAGTAATTTTTTCAGAAGATTATATGTAGCTTTTTCCCCTGAAAAAAAAACATGTGAAAATTTTCTAAACTTTATCGAAAGATTTATGAAATAGTTGCAGTAGTTATACGAAGTCTTCATTTTTTGGAGTGTTTTAGCGCTTTGCTTCCCGTGTGGGAGGTGAATGGTCCCGAGGCCGAACCGGTTATCGGTCATTCGAATCGTCTTCAGGATATAGTCTTTGTTGTCAGTGAGTTTTAATGAACGATACGTTCTGGTCAGAATATCCAGATCACTGTACGAAGGATACGATCGCTTACGCACTTGATGATAGGAAAATCATCCGATGACATACTATTTTCCCACAGAATTCTATGAAATTGAAATCGGTTTTATTTCTTAACGCTATTTTATTTATAACATTATAAATGATTATAGGTTTGATTCCCAGTTACGATCTGTTATCATTTGATAATTATAATTTTTTGAAATTTATTTATTTAAGAATTTATATTGATAATTATCGTTTCATACATTTTACAGTCAAACGTTACTCTCTGATCCATTACTCTAAGGTAAATATTTAACAATTAATATTTCGATGCTCTAAAAGTATGTAAGTATTAAAATTGCTCTTTCAATGTTTGTTTATACTTTTAATAATGAAGATAAATTTTATAAATTTGTTCTCAAGGTTTTAATTTCAATCTTGCAGACTTGATCATTCATATCGGTTTGCCTGTTTTAATACTTTAAAATGTTATTTTTGTGTTATAAATTTGTTTTACAAATGATATTCTTAATATTAATAATAAGAAAGAACACAGTGTAGAGTGATTGTTATACATTAATTTTTTATTATTTTCCTACGTCGAGTTACAATTACACAATTATATTTTTCTCTTACGATCTAGCCTTCTAGACGAACTACGCAAATATTAATTGAAGAATTTTTTCTTTTGCCAGTACATTTTTATCTGTTGAGAAGTTCATTTTTCTCTCATTCGATCACTGGATTTCTCTTTGGCCTCTTCTTCTTTTGCTTGTAAAGACTCTATGTTGTAAAGGTGTTTTCTGTATTCTGGTCTGTTGTTGCATAATTTATTCGTGATGTGTTTGTTTAGTAGTTCTTTTCGTAAGGTGTAGTTTGTTTTTGAGTTCATCATTTTGATATAGATTTATTTAATACAGCTTTTTGTTTTCCATTTTTTTTTTGTCTTCATGGAATTTTGTTTTCATCTAATGATAATTGAGTAAATTTCTTTTATGTGTTCATATATTTTTTTTATGGGTATTATTTTGTAGCCTTCTTCTGTTTTCAACGGTCGGTATATTATACTTAATATCTTCTTAGTAACACTAATTTTTATTTTTACTATTATTATATATTTTTTTATGAATAATGTATAATTATCACCACATCATGATATATATTTTTGATAAATTTAATACAGGTGAACTGCTTTACAGAATTGAAAAAACTAGTTTTACCATATAATGTCAGTAGTTGTAATCACAGCGATCGAAGAAGTTTCAGTAGGCAGTAGGAATAATGATGATGATGGAAGTAATATTCTAAATTCAATAGAGCCGATTTAAATAAGTCGTCGTGGTTATATATGACACGATTTAATTTTATGAAAAAATAAAAATAAAAAATATATAAATATATGCTTAAAAACCTAAATAAAATTAATAACATGATTTAAATAACTGTAAATTATTTATCACAGTACTAGTATTATTATTATTATCTAAAAAAAAAAGTTTAAGCTTTAGAAAAAACTTGCAATAACTTTATATATAAATAATATAATATTTTCAAATAATAAATAAATCATTCGAATATTTTAATTAGTTACTTTAAATAAACGTTATATATATATATATTTTTAAAAAAAGCAGAAATTAATAAAATAAAATTAAAATCTTTAAATGTAAGTAGAATAACATCAGTAACAATCCTTTTTCAAATTGTTCGGTACTTTTAAATTCCTTTACACATTAATATTTTTAAATTGTCAAATTATTATAATAAATAATTTTATTATAGTTTCGTTAAACATAATTTGTAATTTAGGCAATTTAATTAATACTTCTCTGAGACCTAAAAAAATTAACAAATTATTAATAAATAAATAAATTAAACAACAATCTTATAAAATAAATATTACAATCGAATTGACTTACAATTGTATATATATATATATATATATATATATATATATCTATATATATACACATATTAGTGTAACTTATTTGTTAATTTAATATTTATTATTAAAAAAAAAAAAAAAAACGATCTTTTGATGTATATTTATTTATAAGTGATCAAGTAATATATTATATGCAGATTATAAATGATAAGCGGCATATAAATTGATTACTCCTGTGTTATATTACGTCATAAGTAATTTACGTACTTTATTGTCAGTCTAACTATAGAAGTTGAGATGTTTATAATACGGAAAAAATCTGCAACTTAAAAAGAACAAAAAACAACAGTTATTTCTTTAATTTATTTTGTTAAGTATTTATCAAATTACAAAGGTTATTTTTTTTTAACTATGTAAAAAAGCATTATTTTTGAATAATGCAGTTTACGATTTTAAGCTTATAACCTCATACGCAATTTAAAAAAAAATATATTTTCACAAATCTTAAAATAAGAACTTTTATCTTTATTCCGTTCAAATTAAATTAATGCATAAAAACTATATCGAAGGGAAGATAACATAAAGCACGATAAAAGAGATGAGATCAGTCGACAAAGGGCAGATGGACCCGTAGTTGATCTCGTGCCTCCAGCGACGACTAGATCGCAAGCACGGAGAATTGTGGTACGGGTTGACCCCATTCCTTACCGGTCACAGGTGCTTTAAAGCAGATCTGTGCGCGCGGACGTTATGACCGGATTATGACTATTGCGAAGAGGAGAACCCCGCAAAACACAAGTTATTCTTGTGCGATCGGTTCCTGCAGTATAGAGGGAAGCATGTTGGAGTAAATTCGGTATGCTTTCCACAGATAACATCATTGGAACTGTACTGGAGACCAAACGACTTGGCACGATGTTGGTAAAGATTATCTGTACGTAGAGGACAAATTCATGCTTGAGGCCGAGTCCATACTAAAACAGGTTCGGTCCTAAGATAAAAATAAAAAAATGAATAAATAAGAAATACTATAAAGAAAAGACTTAATGAACTTTATCTTTCTCAATGGGGAAACAATTATATATTAAGAATACTGTCTTGATGAATTTAATGAAAATGTTTTATATAAGTTAAACAGCTTGTAAATTTAATATATAAAACTTGTATGAATCCGGTTTTCTACATTTTTAAAAAAATAATAATATATTTTAATTTTCCCGTCTATGTAGCGTTACAGCAAAGATACAGCTCTAGAAGTGAGTATTGTATTCGGTGCAATTTGGGCATATGCGATTTTCATGGATTTTGATGTTTTGACATCTAAGAACCAAAAAAACCGGATGGAAATTTTCCGCCTGTTAAATATTCGTATTTACGTGTGTTCGAAGTTGACCTCTAAATAACTTTTTATCTCCAGACCTACTGGACCGATTTGACCAAACTTGGTCAGATTACTTCTATATATGGGGCACTGATGCTATTATATTTAACTTAAAAAAAGTCATGAAGGTGAGGCTGTAGAGCAAGGTCACCCTCAGTATCTCGAGATTTCGTCATTAATAGATTAAAAGATTAAAGTCATACTTTTTCATAGGCACATGTTTTGACAATTAAAAAAAAAATAACAATATTTGAAAAAATCTTATTTGATAAAAAAAAAAAAATAATGGGCATACTGCGTCAACAGTACCTTCTGTCACCACAATGAGTGCTAGTGTCGCTGTCCACCATTATGGAATTTTTATTTTTTCTTGTGAGGATATTCCCATTTCCCCTCGTCCTCTTAGACCGGGAAATTAAAAATTTCATAGGGTTGCCAGTCAAATTATTTTTTACACTTTAAATATTAATTATTTACTTTATTTAATTAATATTTCAAAGGTTGGTGTAGAATTAAATTAATTAATAATTTAAAGTAACTGGATCTAGTTAGTTCAAATTCGATCACCCGGTAGAATCAGTATCTGGGCGTTAAACCGCGGGGTTACACCAGTCTGCCAATCGCACAAGTGAAATTTGTTCTATGTAAGTTGTTAAATTACATTAATTTAGTTGGCGCGTACCGTCGCTGCTAGTACCGCTACAACCGCGCGAATTAAATACGCGGTATGCGCCCGCGCTTTAGTTAGAATCAGTGAATAATTATATAAACGAAAAAATATTGTATTTAAATAAAATTATAAATATTTTAAATTAAGTTGTGTGTGTAAGCCGTGTATTAGAAATAACTGTGTTGTCAGCTTTTTAATTATTTAAATGACTTTTTATCAAATAATTAAGATAAGGAGGTGTAAGATATAACGAAGACCCCCTTCCATATGACATGAGTTTAACGAAAGTTAAAGAAAAAAAAA